>JAHZMZ010001072.1:0-18231 GCA_027743805.1 Lepidocyrtoides sp. E14 | reverse complement strand
TCCTGAAGTGTTCGAGCATTGCGACTATTTGAACTATCTCCTGATTCCCTACGTGGTCTCTTTTTAACAAGCTCCTCATCTAAAGAATCATCTGACCAAGATGTAACATGTTTCGACTTGACAATCACAGCTTCATTACTTTTTCTATCAAATGCATGCTGGTTGTCGTTTGGCTTACTATTATGATGACTATTTAAATCGGACTTTGTAGCTGCAGACTGGTTCCTAATTGGCTTATTCGATTCCAACGTCGTCTTATATAAAGTTGGTTCTGAAATCAAAGGCAATGGAGGTGGCCCTATCTTACTACTATTTTCTAATAAAACCGGCTCCTCACCTGGAGGCGCGGGTTCTACCGACGAAATAGATGATACAGATTCAGTTTTATTCACTTGATTGGAGACTTTTGAACGAGAATTTGAGCTTCCTGGGGATTTTGGAGATACATGCTCTGAGGACTGAACATTGCTAACTACATCATATCTATCATCATTGCCATCACGTTTAGTTCTATGACTTTCGTTATGACTATTATCTCGACTCTTGCAATGCTTATCATTTTTAGAGCGGGATTCAGATTCAGACTGTTTCCTCTTCCTACTAGGCTTTGTTTGACTATCACTACTAATGTGACTACTTCCCCTTTCTCGAATTCTACCTTCATCAGTTCCGGGTGGTGTTGGAAGACATGCAGGCTTACTATGTACATTATTGAGGTACTGCTGGCGAGCATCAGCAGAGCCCATCGGCTGCCGACGAGGATCGTTTTCATTGGAATCGACTTTGTCAGATGTTTTGTAGCTGCTAGAGTCGTCTTCGTTCATTTTTCCGACTTTCTTTTTCAACTTCTTTCGTCGGGTTACTCCAGGAGGAATGCTGTATCGCACTCTAAGTGTATGTTTATCTATCGCTAGGCTTCTTTTCAAATCCGCCCTGCAACAACAAACATTTAAAAAAGATATTATTATAAATAGAATGAATAACCAAAAAAAAAACAGCGACAAGATGACACTATAGGGTATGAAACTTACACCCTCTGTTCAACTTTTGCTTGCAATATCTCCTGCACCCGTTTCAGCCAAAATGAAAACCAATCTTTCCGGAAATTGTAATTTTCAGTGTCTTTGCCTTCTGCTTCCAGTTCTGCGTTACGTTTTTCCCAAAAATTTAACCATTCTTCGTTGTAGTTTGGGTGCCTCTCCGGTTCATTGATGAAATATTCCCGTTCAGCATTGTATTCTTGTGCAATCCTACAGGGAGCAGCAGTAAATAAATAGGATGCAAAGCTTTCATCAAGTAATTGACACAACAATAGATAAAACAATGAGCACACTGACTTTGCTTCTTCATCTCTCCATGTCCGCCAACGTTTTTCTAATTCATCATTCCACTTTCCAGCAGTACGAATAAAAACCCTGACATTCATCAATGACTCATCCGATGAAATATCATAATCCTCAATACTGGGAATTGATATATCATCCGGAATCGGCTTCTGATGAAATATTAGATTTGGTGCTGCATCACCGCCAACAATGGGTCCAGGACTATCAGAGCGTACACGCTCTATTTTCCCGACGACATGCTTAGTTTCCGTCGACAAATCTACCAATTTACACGATCCCATTTTTCATTAATTAAGACCTTTGAAATAAACACGTAATTGCAAACATGAAGGGTGAAAAAATAAGCCGTGTAAAAAACTCGTTCACTTTATGGTAAGTTCATACAAATAAATATACCCATATTATTGCCATGTTCGAACCTGATTTTTCAGAGGTTGAATTTGCTTTTGTAGCATTCGCGGAATACTCGACTAGCTTTGCTACAAATACTTTTCTTGGTGCGGGATATTCGAGATGTTCTTCATAGTTTGCCATATCTAAACCTATTGAAGAAAGAAACATTGGTAAATGATACCACCAAAATTTAACCAAAACTGTAACATACACAGGCTGTAAGTATGATACAGCCTACATGTCTGTGAGAAACTAATTATTCATTAACGCTATAGAGCACATACTATAGTTCCTAAAGTTGTTCTTGTGCGGGTCACTTCGTATATGAGCTCCAAATTGTCGCTGCCCTTTAAGTAACACGTTGCAAACAAAGCATTTGACCTGATCAATCATACAAACAAAATTTGTCAAAATTTTACACTTTACACTACGTTAAACATTTTATAACTACAAGCAAAAAAACTGACATTGTAGCTTCCAACGTACCTCAAAGTTTGGTTTTGAGTAATTTGTTCCTGGCTTTATTCTCAAAAAACTTTTGAATGGCTCCGTTGAATCAATGGGAAATTGTTTATCTTTCGTCTCCTGAGTTTGCTTACGAAATCTAGAGTATAAGGATGCTTCACCCTAAAAGTAAGTCGTTAATCTTTCATCAGTTACCACAAATAAATAAATAAAATGCACCAAATGGTAGTGAAGCTTACGCAGTAGTCATCAGCCCAATCGGGATCCCCCACTTTCTTAGGATCAGGTGGAACATCTGCCAACTGCCCTTCCGGATCACTGACGCAACCATTTATAGAACTTACATCGCTAGGCCAGTCAAATTCATCTTCATGAAGAGACTCACGATCTTCATCATCATGGCATTCTGGATGGTACAAACCCTGCATTGCAGGATCCTTTTCATTTTTCAAGATCCACCACGCAATCTTTTTAACGGTATACTCTCCCAAGTCATCTCCTGGATCTGGCATAACTGGACACTCCACTAAAACATTTCTTGACAAAAGCTTGGTGACTTCTTTGTAAACGTCTCCTACACCAATTTTGCCGTCCAACTTGTATTCACTGATAGGTACAGGGCGATCAGAATCATACCGCTTTTTGGGAATCTTTAATTCCACTTTTGGTCTACCTGCTTGTTCTTTATTTGCAGTTTCGATTTGCTTCAAGATGCGTTGGAAAGAAACAGACGGAGCATTCTTTGTTTGCTCCAACTTATCTTTCCGCATCTGCTCAAATCTCCTCTTCTTTTCGGCAGCGGCCTTGTCTTTTTCCTTCTGAGGACCATCTTTCGTTTTGGCACTTTTAAAGTATTGGTCCTTGTTCTCCCAAGAAAGCACACGAGTACCCCGGTTGGAAACCTTATCAACCTTTTTCTTTACTTCTTCAAGTTTCCTTCTCCTGGCTTCCGCCTCTTTTTCACTCTTGGACAACTTTCTACTGCCGCCGCCGCCGCCGCTCCGTTTGTAATCATCTTGATCCTTTTTGGATTTTTTACTAGGCACTATGATGCTTGAATCGCTGTTACTGTCAGAAGAACTGATAAGTCGAGACTTTTTATACTTCTTGTCGTCTTCATCTGAAGAACCATAATGTTTGTGTTTGCCCGATTTTAAAGATTTAAGTGCTCTTCGATTGAGTTTGCTCTTAAACCAATTTAATTTGTCACGTTCCAATCTTCTGATCATTTCCGTTCGCGTTTGAGACAAATTTATCCCAGATGATAAAGGCACAGCATTTGGATTCTTGGAATGCTTACGAGGAGGATGGAACACCATTGGAAAGTCTAACAGATCCACACATACAACCGACACCGGCTTCAGTCTAAATTTTCGCTGGTATCTTAAATGCTCTTTGTGCAGAACAGGTCGCCATTTCTTCAAATTGATACAAGAAGCATGCCTATTGTACCTAGAAAATGGTTTTGGTTCCTTTTTCCTTTCCGGGGTTTTTTCACGTTTTGTTTCGACAGTTTCTTTGGTTGATGTGGACGGCTGACTAGGTCCAGGATTGCTGCTTTTATCTTGATAATGCGGATGAACTTTTGGTACTCCGTTTTCTTTACTGTCGTCAGCTCTCGGTTTTTCCGGTCTTTTATCACGGTTCTTTTCAACTTTTATGACTTGTTCATTATTATGCTTATCCCCGTCAGCTTCATCATCTGAAGAGCTGCTTACATACACCACCCTCTTTTTCTTTTCCTTTTTAATGTTGTCATCTCTTCTCCTTTTCTCTTTTTCAGAATCCGATGAATCTAAATTTATCATTGAAGGTGGCGGTTTCGATCGTTTCACTTTTTCTTTATCTTCATTTGATCTTGATTTTTCTTTGCGTTCTTCTTTTTCCCTATCCCTCTTTTTGTGGTCTTTACTGTGCTTCTTTTTCTTTTTCTTGTGGCGATTGTGTCTATCAGATACGACTGATTCATGCTCAGAATCTGCTTCATCAAAATTTTTAGCTGTCTTTATATTTCTATCCTTTGAATGGGATTCAACCTTGTCTTCCGCCAATTTTTTAGAAGTTCCAGGGTTCATTCCATACGTGTTGATGTTACTTTTCTCTGATTCATTATCAGAATCTTTTTTAGCTTCTCCTCCTTTGCGTAAGGTGTTCGCATGATACTGTGCTATATCTGGGCATAGTTCCTGAAGAAAGCCACTTCTGTACGCTGTTCTCAAATCTTCTTCTGTCATGTCATCGTCGCCATAAATGTTGCGAACTACAGCAATCATTTCCTCCTCAGTTACACCAGATGAATAATGGTTCATTTCATCCCCCATTTTGCACTTGTGTAGAAGACCTATACCAGTTCCTCAAGAATTTGATTGCGCCGTAGGATTACTGCTTCAAATTACAGTATCTACAATAGTGACAGACATTAGATCAACAGAAATGTATATTCTAATAGCGATAGCGAAAAGTAATCTGCCATAAAATTTGTAGGCATTACCAACAACACCACTCGAGGCCCCTCTTATTTTACATTAAATTGTCGCATCATCAAAGGCAAGCAAGAGCTTCAAGTGGAATATCCAGAAGCAATTCCTGATAGACTTACAACCTGTAAAACAACAAATTATATTATTACCATTACAACTCTTATTGAACTGTCAAAAATCTGCTATGGTCAGTGAGCACTACAAGACAATCGAAAGAATACAATAATTACGTTTCAAGTGAATACTTTTGACGGATCGAGTTATGGGAGACAAATGACAACAGGCTATCCTACTGGACTCCGTTATATAATGCATCTTTCCTACTCAGAAAACTAACATGGCTTCGCGGTAGTGTGTGTGGTATAAAAACGCAACCAATTTATATTTTCTTTGGCCACTCATTAGCCAATCGAAGCATAAAGTGGTTCCATAGAAATACCATGTTTTCAGTCGTCTTTTACACTGATGAAAAATGACTGAAAGATTCAGGGAGGGATCATTACTCCAAGAAGAGTGCAAGCGTATGGAAAGCTTGACTGATTTTTTGTGACAGAATAAAATAAGCAATCCTTATTATGGATCTGCTATTATCTCCAACAGAAACTACTTCATTCACCTTTGACTTCTCCCTCTCCTTCAACTAAGCCAAATTAGCATCAAAGAAATTACCACATCTCTCGTATAGAAAAGTTTGCAAAACTCCTTCGGGTACTGCCGAAAAAAAAAATAAAAACATTGCTCTGCCGACACATCGAAACCCTCAAACCCCAAATTACATAATATGATTACAAGCGTGCCTTGACCTACTCATACAAAACTTATAACTGCCTTAAAGTTTAGGATCTAAACAATAAATAACAATAATACTGCTGGTCAATAATCTATTCTAGTCATCTGCTATTTATGACTGCAACTTTGATAAATACTTGCATACCTCTCAAGAAGAGCAATTTTCTGTAACTTGCCGCAGGAACGTTAGTACATTTGATAATAATTACACGATAAATACATACTTTGAATAAGAAAATGTTTTTAAAAAATCAGCAGCACGCAGCTTGCAAATTCAAGATTACAAATTGACAAAACTTTACATTATCAAATTGTCAATAATTACTATGCAGTCAAATAAAAATACTATGAGTGATTTTTACCAACACTGTTCGATAATTGATAATAAATCCCATTTCTCAAATCACGTTTCTTTTGTTATTTAATTAATTGCTCTCTCCAGAGAACTACTGCACTGCCTGGACTGGACTAAAAACTAGATAAAAAAAATTCACCCATCCAGATTAAGAGGACATTATTATCAACACATTACATGTTGTATGGCAAGTATTAACATAAGCAGGATAGCTAGTCTAGTAACGAATTCAAGTATATATCACCTGGTTTAGTATAAGCCCTATACTACTAATACATGTGGTCCACTTACTTACACACATGCATTGAACCTACCTAGCTTTTTGATTCTTGAAATTCTTGGTGGTAAAAATATTAAAGTAAAAATATTATACTTTCTACCAAAAAAAACAACATACTCAGCCCGAGCTCCTCTCAGCCAAATGTATATACATTCATAACGAGCCAAACCTCAATAATAATACTACTTTTTGCAATTGGCAATGCGATAATGTTACGAATCAGTTTAGCTCAGTTACTTACCATCATCGACAACATCAATAAGCAATTAGCAAATTAGCACTCACAATTATAATTTACAACAGCCACAAATTGTGACCCACAATCAGCAGCATAGCAGTAAAAGAAAACAGAAAAAGAAAGAAAAGTAGAGAACCACTTCAAGAGATGCATTTTGAGTTTTGTAGTATGGCTTTGGGGGCATGAAGAGAATTAACAAAGACGTTGCTAATCTATGCAAAATGCAAAGGCCGTTAAACTCAACATTGCATTCACAGCACAACAGTCGCAGGAATAGAAAACTGACCATTGGTCACAAAAATTAGGAATTATTTGAGGCGCGCAGTTACAGGGATCGGTCGGTCAGTAATGCACTAACTCAGTACGATTGACTGTTTTAAATTGAATCTTCTTATGCCAATAATGGCTTTGTCAATTAATTATCATACGTTGTGTCTATAAAATTTGTCAGTTTCACTGTTTCTGGAGTTCAACAGACTGAACTGAGCGACTAAGCTACTGACATGTCATTATGATTAGATGCAGACAAACCAAGAAGTGCTAACTGCTAAAACTTGGCAACCGAGCCTTCATCGACGCGACGACCCGAAAATGCAATATTGGGCGGTCAACGGTGACGCGGCCTGGCTGGCGCGACGGAGGGGGTGAACTGTCCGCCGTTTCCCTGCTACTCATTATTATGAACGCACGCAAGGAGGACCGTGACATGGTTTTTATTGAACTCTGGTTCTCTAGTCACCAGGACTAGAGTCGAGTCTAGTGCATGCATTGTAGTTAAGTTTTAAAATAATTAGAGATTTGTATGATATATTCAGTAATAGTAACAATATTTCAGTTATGTACATACTTTAAGGAAGTTTGGCATGAAGTATGTTTTAAAAAAAAAATCCGTTTGAATCATGAACTGATGAACTATTACATGCACATTTTACTGCCTTACTGCAATGAGATTTATTCCCTTACGTAATATCTTCACAATTATGCGTACAAATTGTGCGGTACAATGTACAACATGAGCGTTGAATCATAGTAGTAGTAGTAGACTTTTCTATCACTTGCTAGTCTTAGTCTTGAACCAACCTTAAATATCTTTCTCTCCTCTCTCAACAGCTTCCATTTCCGGTCTAACTCTCGATTTTCGATATCACTCAGACACTCAAGTCCATGTCTCATACAGAGAGGACGCAACGCAGACCACATAATCATTATTGCATTATTATGCATTCCGTTTGTAAATACGTGACTATATTTCCTTATCTAAAAGGAGTTCTCTGTCACTTTTAACTTTTCTAAACTTCATAATATTGATCTTTTTTGCTGTTCATCATGTCTTCTATTCGAACTGCTCGTTCTCTCATCATAATTATATGTTACCAAATCGAGACACAACGAATGAAAGATAAATGTAAGATCAAACAATAAATGGATAAATGGATAATAATGCCATAAAAAGAAACAGTATGCATTTATTACATCTCATTTTTAATGAAAACGCGTCTCCCTGAGCTGGATTCAAAGGTTGCATAAATTCACCACACAGTCTAGGAATACTACACAAATTCCGGGTATTTTTACAAGAGAGGCGGAAGTCAGAAAGTGTATAGACGAATTAAAGTTCGGTGCTGAAAATTTGATTTTCTTTCGCAAGCTAGGAAAAGTATTATAAAAGGATTTAAAATGAAGGTTCCGTTGTTAATAATTTACTGCTGCTTGTTATACGCTGGCCAGACCAATGGTCAACGTCGTGCAGCCTTTAACGAGCCTTGCAACCGATTAACACGCTGTGACTCCCGAGCATCATTAACATGTAAGCGAGGTTTATGTGAGTGTATCAATCCGGAAACAATGACTTACAACGCAGGATATGGAAGATGCTTTGTTCTTGCTGGTGAAAGATGCATTTTCACCACAGTTGAGACGGATAACCGTGTAGAAGGTAGAAGCTGGTAAGAAGAAATCCCTTGTGTACCAAGTGCCCAGTGTCAAGAGGGTTTTTGTACCTGCTTTCCAGGTTGATATGCACATACTACACGGCACAATTTCGGCTGTACACAGCTTATTTATTTATTTTTAATTTTTTGCATGTTTTCTAGGATTTTATGAGACGTCAAATGGTACATGCGCAACAAAAAGGGATCATCGTGAAGACTGTGAAACTGAAACCGCTTGCAGAGATGATAAACTTTTGATCTGTGATAGTAACAAGATTTGTGACTGCAACAGTACAGTAGGGTCGTATGACTTTCAACGCCAAATGTGTGTCAGACGTCCAGGTGCTTTATGTGGTGACTTACAACTCTGTGTCAACAATGCATACTGTAGGAATTCTGGGTATTCTCCTCAGACTGAAGCAATTTGTGTTTGCGAAGATGGCTTCTTTGCTAATACGCATGGCCTTTGCGAGAAAAAGCGGGGTCATCGAGAGGAATGTAAAGACGACAGCTACTGCCAGTCTGAAGATTACACTCGTCTTGTATGCCAAGCTGATGGCCGTTGCGGCTGCAACGCAAACACATCCTTCTTCGACTTTAACTCTAACATGTGCCGGAGACTGGCTGGGGCTACTTGCGCAGATTTCCCATTTTGCATAGAAAATAGTGAATGTGGAAGACTTCGTGAATATTTGCAAGACTCGTCAGAACCAAAATGCGACTGCATCGCGGGCCACTTTGTTAGTAAAAATGGAACGTGTGAGCTTCAACATAGATATGGAGAAAGTTGTGAAGCCACTGATAATTGCAAAAAGGGGTTGATCTGTGACGAGCAAAAAGGCAGATGTCAATGTGACCTATCAAAAAGTGTGTATGATCGAGTGAAAGCACGATGCGTTGGACTAGCCAACTCCCCTTGTGAAGATACAGATAACTGTATAACTAATTCAGAATGTTTATGGGGAACAGATGAAGTTAGAAGGCAGTGCCTTTGCAAATCAGGGTACGCACCCTCATCAAATGGAAGTTGTTTGGCCTCGTATGACGTTTGGTGCTCAGATGACTGGACATATGCATGCAATCATGAGCAAGGTTTAGTTTGCAAAGAAGGAAAATGTTCTTGTAAATTTTCAGAGTTTCAATTCTTTCACACAGAAGTTCGAAAATGTGTTAGTCAGATCAATGGACCGTGTAATGCGGCTATTCCATGTGTTACCAACTCTCATTGTAGCACAGAAAAAGAAAAGGAAATTTTTCCAAGATGCTTGTGCGACTTGGGCTTTGTGCCGGTTGATGGTGAGTGCCAACTTTCAATTGGACAACCCTGTAATTATTCCACTGATGGCAGCAGCAGTGGCGTTCCAAAATGTGACTCACTAGCTACTCTGTACTGCATTGAAGGAAGTTGTCAGTGTCCTCCACTTCAACTTTATGACAACACACTGTTGAAATGCCGAGGCTTGGTTGGATCTACTTGCCAAGTACCTAGTACTAATGACGAAACAGTAGACCGTTTTTGCATACAAGGTGCAGAGTGCGTGAGACGACGGTTTCATCAATCTTCAGGGATATGTAAATGTCGCCGAGAGTGGGCGACAACAAAAGACAGAAAATTGTTTAAATACGCTGACAGAAGAAAATCTGCTTCGCGTGAATCGCTTAAATTCGTCGACTCTCTTGTCCAATTAGCATTAATTATCATTAAATGAGGTAAATTGCATTTTCATTTTAAATGTTAAAAACACTGGCACACGCTGATTGGAAGGATTTGTGTTTATGCAGTTTATCCATTTTGGTCAACAATGGTGCATTAATTTGGTTATAAATAAAATTTTTAAAATACATTCAAAACTCTGTATATATTTTTTGTCGAGTAAATTGCATTGATTTGGAACAAGCAAAGTAATAAAAACACACTTAAATTATCAGAAAGATATAACTGGGAGATTTTTCATTACGTCCAACACGCCTGTACCATTTTAGCAAGAAGTAAAAAATAATACTTTTGCTGTCGTTTCCGCAGGATATTGTTATCTTGCGAATATGTATGTATGCAATGCACTGTTTTTATTCCAGTAGTACTGTTTATAACATCCATTGTAACATTATGGTAAAGATGTGAGTGACACCATTATCCAGCTCAATAGTAGTGGTATCAATAAGTTCTTACTTGAGATCAATTTTTATTTTTTTTTGCAAATATCATCATGTATCCAGTATAAGTAGTATAAGCAGACAGTAGTCAGTTTTACAGAACTACTGATGAATGATGATAGTTATACTTCCTTATTAATTCTGTTTTGTCCTTTGCAAGCAAACAGTCTGGCCTTAATTCTTATCAGTCTTGGAATTCACATGTATGTACCAGATTTTTGCACACGCATCATCCAGGCAGTTTATTGAGTTCATATATGCTCGTTTCAGTGTCCTACATACATTAGCAAATAACTGTTGGACTAGGAAAAGTGCAAATTATTAAAAATATTTTCATAATGTGCACCTCCCATAAATTAGCTTTTGTCATTATAGTAAGTTTGGCAAGTGTCATTGCAATGACCGCTGCGGCAATAAAACGGGCTTCTCACGGAGAGCCTTGTGACAGAACCAGTCGCTGTAATTCTAAAGCCTCATTAACCTGCCAAGATGGTTTCTGCGAGTGCATTTTACCAGAAAGAATGATATTTGATCAAATTAGCAAAACATGCGCAGTGATAGCTGGAGGGAAATGCATTTATTCTGCAGTGGAAATCGAAGATGAAGCTGAGGAAAAAATGTGGAGAGAAGAACTGACCTGTGTTTCTGGGGCCCACTGTCGCAACGGTTTCTGCGCTTGTGCACCCACACACAATAAAAACTCAAATGGAACTTGCGAAGCAAAACGACTTTATAACAGTTCCTGCACCGCACAGTTCCATTGTCGTCAAGATCTTTATCTAGTTTGCCGTGGAGGGAAGTGTGACTGCAATGGAACATTTTCTGTCTACGACGGATCGAAATCAGAATGTGTGGCAAGGGCAGGGTCCTCTTGCTATGAAATGAAGAGCTGTCCAGCAAACTCTCGTTGTTTGGACCCAGGAATCTTACAACACTTATACAGTGACATTTACAATAGTCCTGATTTTGTATTGTTACAAGGCAGCAATTTGGATACTGAGCGTCCTTCCAACGTTCAATGCATGTAAGTAGAGGAATCAACTACAGCCTTGTTTGCTCTTACGCATGATTGATTGCTGTTTTATTTTATTCCCCGTTTTAGCTGCGATAGTGGATACTTTCAAACAAAACGCGGTACATGCAGTCCAAAGGTGGCCTATGGAAAGGAGTGTGAATCTGATGAAAGTTGTCGTGAAGATTTAAAGCTAGTTTGTCATGATGGGATTTGCCAATGCAACAACACAGCCACGACCTATGATCAGGGTACCAACAGATGCGTCAGCTTAGCGGATTCACTTTGTAATGAAGCTGATTACAAACCCTGTGTGGATAACTCGAAGTGCATTCAAGACAAAGAGATTGATCGAGATGGCTATTCGCGATGGCAGTCAAGATGTAAATGTAAGGTCAACCATTTTAAAACATTCAATGGAACCTGTGAATTCAAACATGGACACGATGAACAGTGTACTTCAGACATTCATTGTCGTAATGAGGGCTACTTGAAGCTCTTTTGTGTTTCTGGACGCTGCCAGTGCAACGAACCAAAGTCCTTTTACGATCCTTCTGTTAACATTTGCCGTAAATTAGTTGGAGGTGAATGTCATGAAAATATTGAATGTGTTACCCACTCAGAGTGCATTAACGGACAGTGTGTTTGTGAACACGGACTTTTCACGTCTGATCGAAGTGGGTATTGCTTGGTGAATCATAATATGATATGTGATGATTTGGGAACATTATCATGTAATCATGAGCAAGGCCTAGTTTGTCGGGACGAAAGATGTCAATGCGAGTACGGCGACCATCAGTATTTCAATTCCACTTTACAAAAATGTGTGAGTTATGTAAAGGGCCCGTGTGGAAATGGTTCTCTAACTTACTGTGTTCCAAACTCGGAATGTACAGAAACTAAATTTGATACTTGGGAGTGTCTCTGTAAAGAAGGCTTCGTACCCGTGGAAAGGCAATGTGACTTGGCATATGGGGAACCGTGTGGTTATGGTAGTTCCGAGCCAACATGTGACCGATTGGAACTGCATTGCAATAATGGCATATGTGACTGCGCCGAATTTCAGTAAAAAAAAATTTTTTTTCGTATTTTGAAAAAGCCAAAGGCAGTCTTAAAGTACTAGACATCTATGAATAATTTACGATACAAGATATTTTGGAATTTTAGATTTTACGACCAGGGTACCTTATCATGTCGCGGTTATGTGGGTTCTAAATGCAACGTGGAAAACAGCAACTTTTGTACAGAAGGGGCAATTTGCAAAAAGTTTCGTGGGTACACCAGTAATAAAAACGGACGATGCGTCTGTGATAACAAATTCAACGTAAAGTCTGACAGAACATGTGTCCCTATCGGTTCACCAACTAATGACGTCCATGTAAGCGATACAAATGAAAGTAGTTCATCCAGCGAAGAAAGACAAGAGAATTCAGGTCCGCAACCCGAGAGTAATACTCAAAAAAATTCGGACATTGTACCAAGGGAAGAGGAATAATTTTTCTATGAATTTTATTTAGGTTGGTCAGAAAACATAATTATTTACTTTGTAACTTGAAATCTTTAAGGATTAATAAGGAATACAAAATCAATGTTACCTTTTCAGAAAACCAAACCTTGATGTCAAAACGTTTTGAATTTCAGAATACTTTTTAAGAAATCACCTCCAATTTGGATCGGAAACTTTTATAAATTCATAACATCCTTATAGTCTGGAGGCACTAAAATGTAAATATTTTTTTCAAATTGAAACATTTTTTACCGAATAAAATGACTATTTTTATTTAATACAAAATTTGTAGACTTACTGTAAGTTTGATTAAAGTTTGGAGTTGGACTATTTCTGGCACTTTTCATTTCTCCATCTGAAGGGATTTTTCGTGGAGCAGCTCCAATAACAATTGGCACAGTAGCTTTCAGTCCACGAGAAAGCGTTATGTTAACATTTATCTTTGTAAAAACATGATAGTGTATGTTTTAAATTAAGGTTTCGACAAAATTGCAAAATGCACAATTAATCACACTTACCTTTAAGCTATAACTGCGTAAAATGATATGACATCCTCCCAGGTTAGTTGGGAGCACATCTGGAATAATAATTTCACCCTTCCAAATCTCTTTTGTTTTCGAGTCTACTGGAGGACCAGGAGGTGCTTTCATTATAGTTTCATGAAGTACTTTTTCGTTGTTTGTTGCAGCTGACACAAAACGGGTTTCCTTCATTTATGATTTCATCACAAACAACGGTTACATTGTGGCTTAATTTTAAAATTCTCAATTATAATATCTTTCAATTACTTACCTGTTCAATGACAGTTTCAATACTGGAAATTCTTTTGGAGCTAAAATTAGCAATGTCTACCGAAAAGCCCATATTATCTCCAGGAAAGTAGCCAGTTTTTGGCATTTTCACATTAACTGTGACTGGTCCATCTTTGCAACAGAAGCAACAGAGATGTTTCTCTTTGAAAACGACGACAGGTTGAGTTGCCTGTGAATATCTGTTTACATTCATTACTGCGTTCACGTAAAACTCTGTACTAGTCTTATAGTCCGTTTTCCAGGCACTTCTTTTAATTTTTGCTTCCACTTGATAAGTAACCTCTCCACGAATTTGCCCCTCATCAAATTTAAATGTTGAGGGAACATTTGGTGGCAACTGATAAGTGAAAGGATATTCGTGACGTCCTGGTGGAATGACAAGGTCCTGTGACATTCCAGCTATGGATAACAGATCATCGAAACTAGTATGTAAAAGTTGATTTTTTTTTAGCTAAAACCAGAAAAATTTGTTCGTCTTAAACCAAACCTCGTCCAAACGCATAGAGCTCCTCGTCCATATAAATTTCCTTATTTGCATGTTGTTTCACCACGCTCCTCAAGGAGCTTCCGGTACCTTCCTCCACAGATTCTGTCCAGGAGACTAAAGCCGTTCCAGAGAACCGCAGTGCAATGCCACGTGAATTTATCTCAGAATCATGACCGATAACGATCTTCCCAGTAATGTACTGACCAGCATAGTATGTTTTGGTGGAATTATCAAACTCTATTGAGAATATCTGTAATTCCATCCTTTGTCCAGCACCACTACTAAAAACTGTACTTTCTTACAACTATTTTCTTGGTTTTGCATGCACTACTCAATTTTCTTGAAAAATTCAAAGTAGCCAATGAAAATGAACACTAAAAAAGTGTTCGTGCACATAAACACTGTTATTTATTCAATTCTCCGTCAATTATCTGCTCTAATAGGACTTTATGAAGAAGATTTAGATAGGAAAGGAACAAATCATCGTTCTATATTTGTCGCGACAAGGTAGGTTGAAGTTCTGGCCAAAACTGACAGAAGGCAGATTTCACCTTTTCAGGAAGTGGCATAAGCTAAGAATTTTTTGAGACAGTATTAGATTTTTGTAGAATTTGGCAAGGAGGGAGACAGCACGACAATTTACTCTGCTTCTCAGCCCTCAATATTCATTAGTACATTTTGTAGCCATACGAGAAAATAAACTTGTCACTTGAGCTATCGATTGATATTGGGACAAAAAGTTTGTAGTGTTAATAGTACAGAAAGAGGTTGGACAGGACAAGATAAGTACGTACTTCTAAATTTGCAAGTGTTTACTTTGTTGTGCTTTTTCCCAAGAAAGGAACATTCTGTTATGCGTGTGTTTTCACCATTTTCCATGCAGAATGATTATCATCAAACAAAACATTTATCGGCAATTTTTCTCAAGTTTCTTTCTATAATTTTTTTTACTGGCTCAGAGTGTTATTGCTTTTACTTTTGGTGAATTTAGTGAAAGTGGTATTGTAACATGCACATGTTGTTCATGTGATGGAATAATGGACCTACTACTAGTACTAGTACATTTCATTTCACACTGGACTGGCATAGCAAAAACTGTAAGTATTGTAATGTCGACACTTTACATCGTGAAAGAATGAAAAATTACTCTTTCTCGCATGTTGATGCGCCTTTTATTCTCTTATTATTCTTATTTTTTGAAAAGGGAAATAGTAAATTGTATTATAAGATGGCTCATTTTTATCCACTTCAAATATCGATGAATTTCTGGTGTAAATTTTCGGTATGACAAACTACACAATTTGTACCAAAAGCCCAGGTATTAGCATTATATAGTGCTTGAGATCGCAAATAAAACAAAATGGTGATATAAACTGTTTTGATTGTAAAAGTAATAGTGACTCATAAATCATTTTTACGTCAATATTGGCTTGCTTTCTGAATGCACAGCTTTTTGTAAAAATTTTACATATGAAGCAATCATGATACAAATGACGACCAACTAATAGATCATTTTTATAACAGCCACGGGGTTAGTAGTTGCTGCTGGACCGGTGAATATGTACCAGGACTTGTCAGAGGTATCAAAAATACCTACAAATAATAAAAATGTCGTGACAAATTCACGTGTACTTCATGAAAATAAAATGGAGACAAAACAGTGACATATACACAAATCTAGCAATTATTGTTTCTTAACTATCGTACCGGTCATAACAGTTTTTCCTTTGTCTTCTCCCTTCGCTGTTCTGTACACGGGCCATTCAGAATTACTTGTGTCACTCAACTGACTTTTGACAGTTTGTAGATTCTGGGCCTTGGGTAATTGCTTAAGTGTGTCTTGTCTGAAATCGGTACTAACGGAAAAAAAGTTTGGAACATTTTCAATGGGCAGTCTGACGTACCTGTAATATGAAGAGTGAGACAACATAGCATAAATATAGATTTTTTCAATTATTTATTCCAAAATTGCCTAATGCCAATATTTGTACCTGTTGCAATGAAAATATGAATCCCCAACAGGAACTTCCAAAGTATCCAAAACACTTTCTTTTTCACCATTTTGCCCTGGGCCCACTTCTATACTGTACACAACTTTAGGGGCATTTTGATTAGCAAAGTGTATATTTAAGTTGAAACCATCCGCAATACCATATCCGGGGTTCTTGAGAATCTTTAAAACCTCTTCCAAAGTTGCGGCACCGAGCAATGCTCTCGCAAGGAATTCTCTTGCTAAAGTATAAAAAATATCACGCACTGTCATTTGATATTGATGTAAAGTGCCACATTTTACAATGGAGCACAAGTGAACTTACGCGTTCCATTTGGATTTCTCTTTTCCGGGTTCACAGTGTTGACCGAATGAATCATTCCATGTGCATTGAACCCCATTGTGTAGCCTGGAAGAAGACCTGGGTAAGAAATTGAAGCAAATTGCTCCACAACTTTTCCATCATCATCGACTATTTCCGCGTGAACAATGTAAGTTCTCCCATAGCATTGACTATAGGCGTCTTCAGTGTGCCCCATAATAACCTAAACTCTTATGCATAATTAATGACGGCACTGAAAAGTTTGCAATTTAGAAGAGTGTTCATATCACTAAACAGAACACTTACTTGTGTGCCATTGTTGCACATAATGTCTGTACAACCATGGTCGATTCGTGGAGAAGTAATTGCCGTTTCGTCGGCTGTCATCAGGTATTCAACATGAAGCACAAACAGCTAAAAACCCATCATCACTTAAAGCTATTATAAAAAGTGGATTACGACGCAAAGTAAAAGTACCTACATTGAATAATATCTATTTTTTTAAAAAAGTTGCTCTATTTTACCTTGTGAAACGGAAGACCAGCGCCGTCGGCCATACCTTCAATTTCTTTAACATATTGTGGGTATTGAGCATTACATATATTCAAAACATTGTCATAAGTTTTTCTTCCTTCTGGTAGTTGATACAGAGGAAGGGAGACTTGATTATAGAAGTCTAGGTCGTTAAGAAAATCGCGAATTAGTTGTCCAAATGTTTTCCCCTAAACAATAAAAAAATAAACTACAGATAGCCCAGCATGAAGATAGATTTCATTAGCAAAATGAGTAGTACATTAGAATATTTACCACGTTGTATCCGACTTGATAATTAGTTCCTCTAGTGTAGAGTACAGGGACGGAGTGAATATCACTATTGTTTGTGTTTTCCATTTTAATATGTATTTTTGTAAGCTTGCGTACTCTTTATGTAGGAAGTAGGAAATTATCATGTATTATGTGGTTATGAAAAATATGTTTAGATTGGAGAACGATAGGTTCTGTCACTTTGTAACATCAAATGTCAACTGACAATCATAATATGAAGACAAGCACATTATTCTATATTGGCTGCCAAAAATTTGGTTCAATATTCAACTCAAGGTCATATTTTAGAATGATGCTGATGGTGAATGAATGTCCATATTGATACGATGTTATGGACAATTTAGTTGCTAATATTTTAGTCATCGTAAGCGTCAAATGTACTAAGCTCATTTGAGGACATTTTACTCACGTTACGATCAAAGGTTTCATGAATTGATAGCCATTCAATGAATATCATTTTCCATTTCACTTATTACTTATAGTCAGACGAGTCCTAAACGCAAAAACGGCCATATGACATATATGTTCATATCAATACCAGTAACCACTCAAAGTATTTATGGAAATATGAAATATTTATATTATGTTGATACTGGACGTACGCATCGACAATATTGATAGCAAATGGGACAAACATGCACAATTTCACAGTGAAGAAATCAAATGAGCATTGCAAAACTACGAGGAGCAGGCAGCAAAGTCTATTTTTTAATACAAATTTGGTGCAAGCTTGAGATTATTTAAACAGCATTACTTTAACATTTAATTTTGTGTCAATAGACTATGTATTACTTTTCCTCATTCGCAGGGTTCAATAAAAGAAAGATAACCACAGACAACTACAT
>JAHZMZ010001071.1:0-16375 GCA_027743805.1 Lepidocyrtoides sp. E14 | reverse complement strand
ACAAGGACCACAAGGATGCTAATGAAGCCCAGGCAGTTCTCCTCTCTCCAGAAGAAATCATTGGTACTAATAATGATAACTACCTATCTTATCATCTCTGCCATCATACTATTCAAAACTACATTTGCAAGTGTCTTTTTAGTTTTTAGAGAAAAACAAGCAGAGAAGGAAGATTCCAAGACTGCTCAGTGGGGCATACCGGGCAATTCCATTCCAAAGCCAACAACTGAACTGGCAAGGTTGGAACTATTCTTGAATGAGCAAGGACATTACTTACAGCAACGAGCACAAAATCTCAGAGCGGTGGTGAGTGAGCAATCCCTTCATTTTTGTAACTTTCTCCAGATTTACCAATAAAATAGTTCATGACTCTAACTGTGTTTGTGCCATTTCTACAGTTTTCTGAGCTCTGTGAAATACCAGATGGCTCAGTAGTTGCTGCTAATGCGGCTTTTTTTAGCTGCTACAACATAGATTGGAAGTGCCCGCAGTTGTTGCTGGAAACTGTCTTTCGTAGGGGTAATGGAGAAGACCGCTGGTATTGTGCCACCTTTGCATCAGATCCCAAGGCTGACGTATTGAGTCAGCCATTACAGGAAGACTTTGCCTTAAGTGGATATCACCGGGGGCACCTGGCGTCATCAGCCGACTTTTGCGATAAGTATTTGGCCCTGAATACTTATTATTATACTAACATAGTGCCCATGACACCCAAGTTAAATTGCCAAGTTCGCTTGTCTCTCGAGCGCTACATAAGAAAATTGGCAAGCAAGTATGGTCAGGTTACTGTTCTGCACTTTCCTATAATCTTGTAAGTAGTTTTGTTTTGCACTTAATTAATTTTTAAATAAGGATTTTTCATTACCCAGTATAATCGCTGCTAATGTTTCAACATTTTATTACAGATCTACTGAAAACCTAGGAACCATTGGAAAACGAAGGAAGGTGGTGGTGCCACCTTCCATCGCAACTGTGCTCATTTATAAGGTGCCTGAGGATGTCGGAGCTAAGAATGAAGAGGATGAGGTTTTTCAACCGGGTTCTCATATTATGGCATGGGAATTATACCAGACTGACGTTTTCTACGAGTTCACTGGTGCGACTCGAAATCCATTTTCATTGATGGAGAAAGCAGGAATCACATTCAAGCTTACACCCACTAACTTTCGTACTATATCTCAAGATTACGGGTACTTAGAGTAAAGCAATCCTACTACTTTTTTTGTAAATAGATTATGAAGGGTTTTTTGCGTCTTATCAATTGTTGTATCTCTCACTGTTTAGATTAATTACAGTGTATGATTATAAAATATATTTTGTTAATGTTTAGTGTGTCAGGTTAAAATATTTTTCATAAATAAAAATGAAATCTCTGTTTGAATTGCTCACCCGGACACGAGGATCACAAGGTTCGGCCAGATCACATTCGTCAAGGTCGTAACAATGAGTTCCATTTCCGGTGAGACCAGTCACACAGGCACCACAACGATAGAAGGGTGGTTCGTCTGTGTCATGGCACTGAACACCTGGTGAAAGGCAAGGGAAAAAACGATGGACCAAAAAAGTAGTTGTCACCAATTTCACATTACCCCAAAGAGAATATCAAGACAAATTTTTTTTTATGAGCAGCTATTTTTCTAGAACAAATATTTTGGAAAATTTTTGAGTAATTTATTGAATCATTGATATAAAAAAAGTACAAATAAAAAAAAAGTATTGAAAAATTCACATTATCATAGTAGTAACAGGATTTTTAATAATACTGGAGTATATAGATAGATCGTTTTAATGGATCTTTAATACTGGAATTCACAACATTTTGTTTAAAAAAAGTAATGGTTTTTTTATGTGTCGCTCTCCACCACAAATCAATTAAAGCCAAAGGAGTTTCTAACCTGAGAAGCACGGTCCACTTTCACATCCCCGTCTTCTCTCACAAGTTCTTCCATCACCAACATAACCAGGCGGACACGGTCCGCATTGGAATCCATCCAAAGTTGTATCATAACATTGCACTCCTTGGAAGCAAGGTCGGTCTCTGCAGGAGATTCCTGGCTTGCAAGTTCTTCCATCGCCCACATATCCCCGTGGACATGGTCCACAGCGTACTGTGCCATCCGCATTTTCAGAGCATTGGACTCCTTGGAAGCACGGAGAGGGAACCGCTCTACAACCCGTGCGTGGTGGTTCTTGAAATTTTTTTTACAGAGCCAATAATAAATTATTTATTTAGAGTTAAAAACAATCATAAATTCTTTTAAAAGAGTTTGCTTTCCATATTAAGGCAATGACGCGTCTGAATATACATTCATGTCATCGGCAAAATATGCACCAATGACATTTTTATTGATTTTTTAATACAAAACACATAACATTTTACAAACATTCTTTTTTTTGCATTTTTATGTGAATTTACCTGGTTTGCACATTTCACATTCATCCAATGAGGTCTTCAACTGTCTCGTTTCTTCACGCTAAAAGGAAAGGCGATATAAAAACAATAAAAAATGAACGAGCTTTAAAACAAAAGCAGTTTTAAAACTGAGAGATAAACATCATTTTTCAGCTCCAACAACTTTAACGATTGACTTTTTAAGACTTTTAAGAGACTTGTTTTTGTTTTTAATGGTGATGATCATGATGATCGTCACGATCTTCATTCCATCCAGCTCCCACGCAATTTCCACTGACAAGAATCTTTTTCAAATCAAATTATTGGTTCAATAGCACAACCAGTCTGCAGCTTGCTGACTGTGTGTACGAAAATGTAAAGTTTTTGGCAAGTCCTTTAGAAAGTACAAAGATGAGACGAAGAGATAACCATTTTGAAATGACTCAACAACAAACGACAACGACTTCATAGCAGCTTACCTGGCCTGCAACTTCCAGTTGAAGTGATTTGCATTGTTGGATTAACTCTTGTAGGGTCTTGATGAGTAGTGAATCTGTAGAAAATTAAAGGAAAGAAGAGAGTAGGTAGGTGAAAAATTTTTTTTTTGTGTGTGGGTGGAGAAGTTAAAGCTAAAGCTGTGTTTGTACATAAAACATAAATTGATGTTTTTTCTGCCTATGCATTTGCAAATGAATATGTACGTCTTATTTGTTTCTCTTCTTTCTTACCTCTTTCGTCAAAGTCCGGTGATAGGATGGGGATGTCACCTTGAAGAAGCATGCGAATATAAAATTCCATTTCAGTTTTTTTAAAAGATTAACGAGGTGCATCATCATCATTATCATCATCATCATCATAATAACAAAAGAAGAAATCAGTGGGTACACCACCAACCACTTGATCACTGATAATATAAAAAAATTCATAAATACTTTAAAGAAGCTTGAATATTAAAAGCCCCCACAAAATAATAATTGTACACAACTGTACACATATACAGGTACTATTTTATAATAATAATAGTAAACTACCGTTCTCAATGGTGAAAGAGTATATAAACTTACTATAAAACATTCCATACGTTTTCAGGGAATGTATGTTTACCTATCTAATCCACACAAGTATTTAAATTGTATGTATGTTTGTTTAATGGATGTACATTATGAGTACTTTACATTTTAAACAATGAGTCTAAATTCAAAAAAAAAAGAATACAGATAATAAAAATATATTATTATGATTGAATAATATACATGGATTGCTCCGTGCAATTTTTTGGTTTTTAGTCGGGAAAGGATGAGATGGAAAAGTAAAGCTGTTTAAGTGTAAGTTATATCATTATAACTACTAAGTGTGCTTAGTTTTTCTTAAAATAGGCATACATGCAAGGTTAGTTTACGGATATGAAAGTTTTTTTTTTAAATCATGCAAAAAAGTTATTGTACCGGGTACATACGTGTTAGGCAGAAAAAAGAGATGTAATAGTAGCAATTAATTATTAATTTGTAGATTAGCAAAAAAAAATACATTTGAAAAAAATAATGCTCAGGTATGAGTGATCTCACCTCACCTCGGTTAATTGCCCTAGGGCTAGGCTGTACTAAAGGACAAGGTATGACTTGTGGAGAACAAGTAGTCACAGACCCAACTTTAACGATAGATAACAATCAACATAAAAACATTTTATAAAATAATAATCATATTGTTCTTTAATGAAAAAAATCCATTTTGGTATCGTGGGAGGTACTCCTGTGAGAGGATCATCAAAATCAAAGTGATTTTAGTAATGGATTAGCTTGCCATTATTATTAGAATATAGGTATTCCGATTGCGTATAGCTGTTGTTGCTTACTAAATAGAAAGTCAAACATCACAAGTTGGTTAGTTTGCAATTATCATAAAATTATTTTAACTTATTGTGTGAATTTTTTATCTGCTTTCGTGCAATTCAATTAGCTATGTTGATAAAAGAGTTTTTTGGATCATTTGGGGCACACTGAGAAATTCTCAATTTTTGGCTTCAAGTAAATATGCAAGAAATATCTATGTACCCACAAACTCTATTTGTAAAGATCAAAAAAGGTGTATGATTGCCAACATCGGTGTTTTTCTTGTAGCTTAAGGCTTCATGAAATTAAATCAGTTTTATCACTGAAACATAAGTGTATCGTGTCGTTGAATGTGGAATACAAGTATTTGTGTTGTAAAATGAAAAAAAAATGTTTATGATGAAATGTTTATGATCAGCAAGAAAGACATACCCCTCCTGTACGTAATCACTTCATTTGTTGCCGGTTGAATGGCTTGTTCTTCTCTTGATGGACAGCGTAGGTCGTCCAACGCTTCTCTTGCGTCCAGGGATGGATGTACAGTAACCTTTACCCTTCTATCCCGGCTCTACAGGTTGTCAAATTATTCAAAGCTCGTTTTAGAAAAATAACGTAAACGACACCTTTTCCCCACCTCCACCGTCATTTCCCATCTGACAATGATGAAGACACTTTAAATAGCCTTTTTTGTAAACAATGAAAAGGAGGACTGTCGGTTGCCACTCATCATAATATTATACTACCTATTCAGGTATGTATGTAGGATGATAATATGATACCTTTATCCCTATCATCTCTTCAGTCCAATCCTCTGTCATTCATTATATATTTTTTTTTTAATTTTAAAATATTTTTGTATATTTTTTCCTCGTTTCTTACAGCTCGAACAAGAGGAGGTTTAATCCTACGAAGCATGTCACGTGGACTCTTGTTAAGGGTCAGTAGTCCCAGAGGGTGGCAATCGAGGAACAAGGCAAGCTTCGCAGTTCCTGTCCAGGGCTGGGTTATTTCCACCACGAAATTCTCATGATTACTGGATTCATTCAGAAAAGTTGACGGGATATTTTGAATCTTCTTTTCTTGCTCTTCAATTGTTTCAATTACCACTACATCACACCATGAAAAAATGTACAGAATAAAGAAATGCAATAAAATTACCAGGCAAACACATATATTTTTTTTATTTTTAAACTCTCTCAATCTGCTCATCATCATATCATAAGACAGTTTATAGCCTGTGAGAAAAAATAAAATATTTCACAAAGCCAACAATAGCCAAAAGGTGTATCATTCATTTGTACTTAAAGGTGAGCTCGTGCCATAAAAGGGAATCAAGTGTGTGTGAGAGAGAGACCCTAATAAATTGGGCTGATGTCAACAGCCCCCGCTGTGACCAACAGCAAGAAAGATACGATAATGCACACACAACAAACCATCTGTCTTCTTCAGTATCTTCACTCAACGGTCTCAATTTTCTGTCTGCTTTTTCCCCTCTACTTTATTACTAACGCCCAATTCAGACATGCATTCAAGAGACATTAAAAAATATGCTCTGCTCTGATCTGAATTTTTCAATGAATCTCACAGCATCGTATTCATCAACTTTATCATCATCAAAAGAGGAAGAAAATACGGGAAAATTTACACAAGCTTAAGAGAGGAAACTTATAAGGTAAGAGCAAAGTAAAAAAAAAGTGACTATGATACAGATTTTTTCTTGTACATATTCATTCACACCACCATGAAGACCTAAAACATGAATCAAGTAAAATGACCGATTTGAGCAATCATTTGAAAGAAAACTTTACATAAAAATGTCGGCTTGCGTCAAAAATGGAATTATCTACCGGTGGAGAAAATATGGACTTTTTAGGAGAATTTAGTTACAGTTTGTACATTATTAGCTGTATGCAAACTGTTTTGGAAGTTTCATTCACAAAGATGGTAATAAAAGACACATGATACCTAACACATTACTTTAAATAAAATATACCGTTCATTTGTCACATACCTTGATGATTTTTACGATCCAGAGCAAATCCTAGTTGTTGTTTTGAGTGGGGGAACTCGATAGTTAGCAAGATGTCAACGTTCGCACCAGCACGATTTCTCCTCCGAGGAGACAGGTTTTCAAACACAATCACAAATCGATCATCCGCAATTGCCTTTTGAAGCGACTTTGATAGATCTACACAGGGAAGTTAATTCGACATTATTAAAAGATTTAAAGGTAGTTCATATTCCATATTGGGTTAGAATTGAAAAAATTTTTAAAGGGATTTTCAATGAAAACATGAAACCCTTCCAATCAAATTGCTTAAAAAAGGGAAATTTGGCACAGTCAATTCAATTAATTAGTGCTGATTGATGTAAAATACCTTTGTCATGTGAAAAGGCACAAACGTAAACTAGGGGCACTATGAACACTAAAATTTGAAAATATAACCTACAGTCTTGGTACACCCTCATTTTGCTACAGGTTGAATGAAAATCAGACTATCAGACTGTAACACCCTTATCTTCACCACACAACAGCTTAATTAAGTACTATACAGAATAATTATTGGATAACACAGTGATACTGGCAGTTGTCGTTAAATTGAAAATCAGAAGCGTAACATAAAAGGCATATATCAAGTATACACAAATGGCACAAGTAGACAGCACAGCCCTTTTTTACATGACACCTGTGAAAAGGAACCAAGAGGAATAATCCCCCCACTGGAATCCCCCTCTTTTACTTTGTCACCAATGACATTCCTTTCAAATGGAATGCTTTCATGTACTTGCCCAGTGACTAGACTGTAACTGACAGAAGATTTAGAATGAAGATGTCACAGGTGAAGATGGTTACAGACAGGAGAGAAGACGGGAGCTTTCTCTCTCTCTCAAAGTTGACATCGAAGAGCGTTTCTTCTACTGCACATCCGCTAACATCACCAGCCAACCTCTGACTGACTACACTATAACCAGTTGCTTCAACAGTCAACAGTTACAACTTTTTTTCGTCTCTTGATTAAAAAAGGACAACAACATGCAAGGCAACACCATCGGCAACAATATGCGAGTATTGCGCTGCTTGTAAATACATAATATGAAATTCAACAGTTTTTTTTTCTGGTTACGCAACAACGTGCACCGAAACAATGGATGATATGGCTGATCTCGTCTTATTAGGCTGGCATAATAATAATAATAGCATGTTTTTAGGCATATTACCTTTAAACTGCCATGATGCATGAAGTAATAATGCGATCCATTTCATTTCATGATTTTTATACCTTGCCTTGCCCTCCCCTTTTTTATCATTTTAAATTGCTAGTAACACACGGTTTGTGAGAAAGTGTGTGCGAAAGCATATTATGAGCAATTGTGATTATCGCTAGATCGTACGTAGCATCATGTTAAGCCTAGAAAAGGTAAAATGTATATGGCTGATAGAAAAGAAGGAGAGAAGAAAAAGCAACAAAGATATGACTTTTTGTTATTTATCCATAATCCACACCATATCCTTCTCGCAGTACTTTTAGAGGTACACGAGAAGCATACCAAAGAAAAGTTCCACATTTGACATTCTAAAAAAATGCCTAAAGTTGATTCTCAGTGCATCATTTACAACAGCAACAAGCACAAGGACACAAACCCAGTCATCAAAATGTTTAATCCTCTTTACGAAAATGATCATCATGTGAAATTACCATTTCTCATCTTTTACACACATATTTACATAGGTATGCATTGATGCAAATGTAGAAATGTACTTGCCAAATCAGAGGATCAGATATCTGAGTCAACTTTTCAAACGCCTACGTGAGTGATCATTCAACTTTACTTGCAAGAAACTTTTCATGTGCACACGAGGATGTCCTTTTCCGTGTTTTAGCTACTTTGCTAGTTAGTTGATGTGTGTTTGAATGGATGAATTCTTCATCATTCTTTTGTCTCCATTTTCTCAGAAAAAAAGATGATCACAGCTACAACAGAGGAATGGGACTAGAATATCATGGGCCTATTATTACACCATGACTTTTCCAATACTTCAGGTTTCGTTAGGCAAAACAAAATCAACAGCATTTGCTAAAATACGACAGCATTGATTTACTAAAATTGAAAATGGTAATCTGAAAAATAGATAATTTTACTGTCAACACTACGTGGGTCACCTTTGAAAATAAAATATGCAATATTTAAATAGGTTTCAGCGCATTTTGTACTATTGAACTCCAAGTTTTCTAGAATGACTGGAAACATACTTCCTACAAGATTAATTGAGTCGCTTCATTGCATTTTTTCTTCATTCGTTCTTCATAGGAGAACCTGAACGGACGGTGGAAGTTCCCATCAGAAATATCGCATCCATACAGACAGCACTTTATTTTATTTTGTAGTTTTTTAAAAGGATTGTTCCTTTTATATCTGCAAATTGTGCGTAGTGCTCCTGCTTAACTCAATTTTTTTTAAACATGGAAGACCGTAAGATTACACCTAGTCGTTGCAC
Organism: Lepidocyrtoides sp. E14; assembly: GCA_027743805.1. Taxonomy (NCBI): domain Eukaryota; kingdom Metazoa; phylum Arthropoda; class Collembola; order Entomobryomorpha; family Entomobryidae; genus Lepidocyrtoides; species Lepidocyrtoides sp. E14. The sequence goes on along the minus strand of JAHZMZ010001071.1, from coordinate 7,656 downwards.
ATCAATAGGAACTCCTCCAGAAAAGGCTCCCGTTTTACCCCACTACCGTAAAATTGCTATAGCTCGGAAACAGTCCCGCATACCTGCTCTACAAGCATCCCAAAAGTTGACCAGATCACAGAGTCTTCGCGACAAACCTATTGGTTCTACCTTTAGCATTACGGAACTAGTGAATGCTAAAACTAGCCAATATAACGCTGCCAAATTAACAATGGGAAAGCCCCGGCAAGATATTGACACTAAGTTCAGCAGCAACACTACCACCACCACCACCTCAACTGCAAGTGGAGAATGTGATGATACTCAATATTCCGGAAATGCAAAACCAATTTGTACAAATATTCCTGTCCCTACTCACAAAATTCAAAGGGCCGCAACTTTTAAGTTGACAACTACATCGACGGATAAGAACACTGCGTCAACCGATGCGACAGCAAGTCAGTCCACCGCTCAACCCAAAACAACAGGTCCAATGAAAAAGCCACTAATCCGAGCCCCATCAACCAACTTGAAAGTATCAATCCGCTCTCTTCGGGAAAAATATCAAGGAATTTCTCCAGTAAGTTCACAAATCTTAATTGCTCTTTTAACTTAATTTCTCATTAAAAAATGTTATCATACATATATCAGTCCTGAAATGCAATCTGTTTAATGTGTCACGACCATTTTGTGTTGTTGGGTGGGTGTGAGCCTCTTTTCTTTTCTTTACGCTTTGCTCAGTAATATCTCTTTTGTGCAGACACACACAGAATATCAATTTCTAGTTTGCATCTCATTAAGCCGTTTTCTTTTAAAGTTTATTATTATACCAATATGTGCATTATTACTATTACACGGCATTTTACCAACAAAGGTAAGCTAGGCAGTGTGTGTAGTAACAATCATCAAGATAATGAAACTAACTGCTCTCATTGTTTCATTTGGCTTGTGGTAATTTGTCGGGTGGAGTGTCTCTTCCTACCATGCCTGCTCATTTCAATAAATCACCTAATAGAGTCTAACGTCCTTTCAGAGAGTACAGTGCATTACATTGGCCTGTCACGCAACAGCAAATAGACACTGCTCTTTGATATTTTTTTCCTCCTGCTACAAACATTACCTACATGTGTGTGGCACATCGTTTTCTTTAATTCAAAAATTTATCACACTCATTTTCATAATCACACTTTGATTCTACTTTTCACTAAATTTGTTCTTTATTTACCCGTCCTGTCCTGTTTGAATTTATTAGGAGTAGTTAAAATCAAGATCAACTCGATTTTTCCACCATAATTTTAAATCATTATTTTGAAACAATAGCACTTTTTGTCATAGTGTCATGTAAGTACATACCTCTCGATATTTCCATTGACTGTTGTGTTTGCACACTAAGGATGTATGTAAAATGACGCCCTCTCCTTACTATACAAATTTTACAGGTTAAACTTGCATTGCACGGCTTTTTTGTTTTAAGGTACATCAACTCATTATTGCCATTACAAACTCCTCCAAAACCACTCTGGTGTCCATTCCCTCTTCTCATTCTATTTTCAATTTTCATCGTCTTTCGCCTTGAAGCATAATAATTTGTACGTAACGCGCTTCACTATTAGGTATTATATTTTTTCTGTTCATTTTGTTCCATTGCAATGCATGCAATAATAATAATAATATGGCAATGGAAAATGGATCCAGAGAAAAAGAAATGGACAGAGAAGAAGAGAGACGATATAGAAGAGCATTTACATTTTATTTAAAATTTACTTTTCGGGTCATAGTAAATCACTTTGTTACCTTATTTGTACAAAGTCGCTTTGAAAGATTCTCTTTCTTTCGCTGGTCTTATGGTTATTGCTAGTTGAGTACCTGTCTCGCTTGCTCCCTTCTGAAATGAACTGTCTTTCTAGCTATGACTATCTCTCACTGTCTGCCTGTTTGCTGAGGCTGTTTAAAAAATCACTATTTATTTGAGTATTGTACATTGCAACAATGCTTATTAGCCTATTATTGCTTAATGTTGGTCAAGTTCCTTATAAGTGAAGCTGCAGTGACAATGATGATGTTAACCATACGTATTATATGATAAAAATGATAATGATGGCACTGATTCTGCTACAATGGAAAAAAATAATGAATGCATGGCGGCGGCGGCAGCTGCAGGTGTATGTATGTATATAACAAGGATACGTCAATGCAATTATGTCTTTTTTGTCAATGGTTGATTTATTTTCGGCATAAATGTACTCGCCTCAACAGCTTAAGTAGGCGGCTATAAGTACAATAATGACCAAAATGTTTTTAAAACAAGGTACTTTATGGTCAGTAAATTAAGTTAATGAGAAAATAACATTATTTTCCATTTTGAAAATATTTTTTTCAGCTTGAAGAATCAGCTATCGAAAATGAGCCGAAGAATGATGAACACTATTATGGTTGCATTGCAAATCAAATTGACGAGGAGATACGAAAAAAAATCCGATCGTTTTCAAACGTTCAACACCATCAATCTGTGGGCGCAAACTTTACGGGTTGGAGCTGGTTGAACAGCTATAACAGTTATGCAAAAAAAGCTGGTGAGGGACTCGGTAATCAGGCGAGGTATCTGGCCTTGATAGAATTTTACACAAAGGTGCGACATGCTTCGACACTTTTGGATCAAATCAGCCATGATTTTATGTTTGGTCTTCGGGCCTACGACACCCAGGCTTCAAAAGATGTGGTGGATAAAGTCTGTAAAGATATGGTTCAGGTGGGACCTAGAGGACCTAATTTTCTGTCCAAGGGTAATATCTGCTACATGAGGGATAGTTTAAAATATGAGGTGCTGAAACAGGCCACTTATCGGAAATGGATGTGCAAGCCATTACCAACTGATTCAGACGCCAAGAGAAGGGATATTCTGGTAAAATGGGTAGTGGAAACCGCGATTAGATTCAAATATCCTGCGGAAACAGCTCACTTGGCCGCGTACTACGTAGATGCCTACTTGAGAGTTAAAGGAAACAGAATTTCACAGAGTGCATGGGTGCTTCTAGGAATTACGGCCTTGTATATTGCGGGAAAAATCGTAAGAGTGTTATCATTTATTATCCAGAATAATATTAAACAAATGGACACAAAAAAACATGTTTCCTTTTTGCTGACACTTAATACGTCACGCCTACAACAACAGCATGCAACTTTTATTCTTTCCATCTTGTTGACAGGAAACATTTTCTTCTTGTATAAGCCATGTCTAATTTATTTTTTAATCTTTCCCCTCTGGTTTACTACAGGAGGAAATGGATCCAGTCTCATTGTCACATATAATATGGATGTCAGGTACCCATTACACAAAGGATGAAGTGAAATGGATGGAGCAACAAATTTTGGAAAAATTACGGCAAGAAAAGCAATACAAATACTACTGACTGATAGCTTGTTTGCATGTATACACATTATTGTAATAATAATAAGGATCAGGAAAGTGGTAATTTTTTTTCATGTCAATAATAAAGCAACATCAATGTCTTACCCACGACAGGTTTGACATAAACCCACCTCTGGCTCCAATCTTTGTGAGTTTGACTTTGCTCGGCGGAACACTTGAGTTTCCCACATTACATTTAAGAAAGTAAGGTTTTTTATTTAATGCTTTAAAAATACTGACATCAATGATTTATTATTGACTGAATCTGTATGTATGGTTGTTTATCTAACAAGTATATTTGCATAATAGACTGACAATGGATCTGAGCATGGGAATCCTTCACCGTTCTTTGCTAAAACACGAGTATTACTTGATTCCTCCGATGGATAAGGCCAAAGCTGCTCTAGAAATCGCTGTGGAGTTCATATTTTACCAGTACACTGTATGTTTGCAGAGGGACATGACTTATTACCAAATTGTGAACTGTCGGCCTGGACTAGCACTTGGAATTTTTGCACTTGACACATGTTGTGAAAGTTTTGCTACTCGGTTTGCTAGCAGTTCCTCAGCTTCCAAGATAGTGACCAATGCCTGTTCACAACTTCCATGTACGGCCAGCCCGGTGAGAAATGTCATGGCGTAAATAAAAGTTGACATGTTGTAAAACACTAGAAAAAAGAATCAAGACTGTGATGAGTAAATATTGCTATTTTTTTTAATTTTCGCAAACTTCATTATATTTCTTATTACCTTTTAAAATTCGAAAAACACTAAAAATTACTTTTTACACTATTGAAGTGATATGACTAATTATACAGATAATCATTACGTCTGAAAATGAATGTTTTGTGCACAATATGAAGTACATAAGCTTGTATATAAAGCGTATACTACTACGGTATTACTGATAACCTGACATTTTCTGACTGATATGAGCGTGAACATTTTCACAGTTTAATATAGTTTCATAGGGTTTACTGGTACAAGGAAAATGCTGTGTGCATAAATGACTAATCAGAAATCACTTTGTGCACAAATTCAGATTTCACACAGATTTGTTCAAGTCAGAAATGTCAGGATAGGTAACAAAAGGATTTCCCTGCATGAATCTCAAAATAAACTTGCTCTCTTCGCACGAGCTTTTGACGATATTTTTTAAAATTAATCAACTGATTACTCTATGTGATATGAAAACGAATAAAGGATTCAATTGAAATCGAATAAAATCAAAGATCTTTTTTAACCATTCATCAATTGTATAAAGCTTTACTAAAATTATTACGCAATAACTAATCTAACTAAATATAACCTGCTTGTGTTTATGTTTCATATCAATAGAACATAAAAAATGTGTGTATGGTAGTTGTGACAAGGATGATTGCATGAAAAACAAACTTGATAAAAAAGCCGAACACAGCCAGACATGATCCAGATTTGGAGGAAAAAAAGACGTTCAACCTTTCTTATCTATGCACATGGTTAGTTGTTTATTCCATAAGTAATCATCCTGGCCGGGTCACTATATTATCTTGCCAAAGACTAAAGAAGATTGAGAATACCGATGAGTTGATATGAGTGCTGCGTAAAACATCAATTCAATCTTCTTAAAATAACGATTCTTTTCATGCTCATCATACGTACGTACATCGCATCGCCAATAACCTCATCTTTGCATGGGCAAAGTGAGACTATACTCTTCCTCTTCCTGTCTTTTGTTTCAAATTGTTTCAATACCCAAGCATAATCAATCAATCGATGAGTAATAATAATATTTGGTATGATGACTGAACTAAATCGGCCAAATTCAGTTCCATTCCTAACCTAACTAACGTTTACATTAATGATCTAGTGTCAACACAGTATAGTGGATATTAAAGTATAAAATACTGTATGCTATATCTAATATTGGAATTCACTGAGAATTTCGCAGTGTAAAATCATATACTTTTGCTGTCCTCGTTTAACAAATTCGCTCCATGATGATCATCATCTTGTAATCTTTCTTTTCATATCAGTACTGTTCAGTCGTTCAGTCGTCCAGTTCAATTGGTGCAAATCAATCACTGCATCGTACGATGATGTGCGACATTTACACAACACAGCACTTTTACTACACTGAAAAGTGACAATGATAAGCGAGGATATATACATACCAACAAACATGGTACATACTTTTTTACAGTGAGAAGTCTACACACATTTTTGATAATTAGAACAGATATATTGCCTACTCCAAAAAAATGCCCAGCTAAAGCCAAACACAAAAGAATGTTTTCCAAATAATTCCAAATGCCACCAAAACGCTTAGATAACTTTCTCCTCTCAGACTTGGTTGTGCTTTGAGCTTTGTGCTCAAGCAGCTGACATCATTTTTTTGTGAGATTTTATGAAGCATGTCGTAAAATAGACGAGTTGGAGAAACCTGGAGCTGCTCATAAACTGGACTAATTAATTTTTTGAAGACATATTTATTTAGTGTGATAATGTCAATGTGCCACCACGCACGTACGTAGCAAACAATTTAGCTGTGTAAAATATGGTTGTAAGTTGTAACTGTCAACACCATTTACGACGAAATAACTCGCGACTGTTTCTACTGACGCAGAGTTTGTCTGGATGAAACAAAGCATGTACCCCGGTGTCAGGAGGACGAAATAATTTAAATCATCTCTAATTTTATTGTTTAAAAAGCATAGACGTGTTAGATATGTTAAAAGTGTAGTACGAGTTTTATTTTAATTTGTTATGTAGCTGTATAGCTCTATAATTAAAAGTTTTAATAATCGTGGTTGGTTTGTGTAACAGACACGCATATTTGCAAATCTGAGTTTTCTGGTTAATTTAATCATGCGACAAGACATGACATGACCAGATGAAAGTTGGACACCCCTTTCTTTTGTAAACCTTGACAAAAAATATTGCACCAGGATCAAAAGGAAATAGAAAGTGTGCCTCAGTAACTGGTGAAGAACGTCATTCAGTGAATGAATGATGCCTATCAATAGATTTACTAAATTAGTGCAACCCTCATATTCATTGCCGACACTTACCTTGAATTATGGGGATAGGGCGCTACGTACATTTACCTTTCGTGAGTAAAGCGATATATACGATTCCGTTGCATGAATATTCAACATAATTTCTGCTAGGTTTAGGTTGACTCAAAACTTGAATGATGACCATTCTTTATAGGTAACTTGACACATCTGAACCGTGACCGATACCTGCATACATCTTCAGTCTATTTTGCATTCAATAAAGACTATTACTTAATTATGCACTGCCTTATATAGTCAAGCCAATGTATATATAGAATAATAATATGTGTAAATGAGTAAACCTAAAACATCTTGTACTTTCATTTTGTTTTGATGATATCTTGACCATTGTCTACGTTTTAGTTGATACGAATAAGTTTAAACATTCAATTTTCTGTAGGATACCATATGCTCCTTTTAGAGTAGACCAGAGTTACATTGAGCAGCTACTCAGGTAACAGAAGCTGTCATTACCATTTACACACTTACGGTAAAACCAGCAGCACTACTTGACTTGTCACTTGATCTTTCATGATTCATAAATAAGGGTAATCATGGTTGACATTGCCACAAAATACCTAGACATATGTTTTTATTTAAGCTCTTTATAATATCATGTTACCGACGCTGTATAGCTGAAACAATATGACCCTTTAAAATTTTCAGCTATAGTTTTCAGTTTCAGGAAGACCAAAATTCCCTCATGCTTTTCTGGGTGGGTATAGTATTTTCATGTGCCACGAGAGTAATAAAATCATTACAAAATTTGTGAAAACTACATAACCTTTTCCAGTAAGAATGCAAACTTGACAGAACAAAATGAAAACAAGTTACCTTTAAGTAAATATAAGGCTGGGTTAAATGTGTTTGGAGCATTGTGAGATCCTATTATGAAATAAATGTCTTTAAATCTGCCTACATCGTTGTACTGTCCGGTTGCCAATCCAGTTAACATTTGCCGATTTTCGTGTTATAAATACGGAAAATATTTCAAAAATTCGAAAATTCGACAGCCTTTTACCATTATAATTAGGCATGCAAGGCTATTTTTAGCATGAAAATGCACATTATGCATTATAAAGACAGTAGTGTAGCAAGCTTACCGATGGTGTCCTGGAGTTTAATTGAGATGGAGAATTTAAAAAAATTATTACAGGCGACAACTACACATAGTATCACTATTTATTTTAAATTATTATCTAAATATATCAAATAAAATTAATTAATTTT
>JAHZMZ010001070.1:0-21797 GCA_027743805.1 Lepidocyrtoides sp. E14 | reverse complement strand
AAGCAGAGAATTCATAGGGCATATTATATACCTGTTCGAAACATTATTGTTCATCGGTACATTTTATATGCTTACTTATAGTAGAGAAAAGGTATTTATAAATGGTCGTGGTATAGTGGTTTTAGAAATGAACTGAGTAGTTTGCACAGGTATTCTATCAGGCGTCATTGTACGATACAAGATGTTAATTGTAAAGGTAAGTTGTATGTCTTATGGTACCGGTACCGTCCTAGTGAAAATAGGATTATTATTATGCTTAATACACTGGGTGGGAAACTGTCATGCTTGATTTGGCAGAACAAGCTGTGCTTGCTTCTTGCAAAAGAAGAAAGGACACCGCACCGTGGTCAAACTGCTGAAGATAATTTACGGTCGAATTGAACATTGAACGATGTTTTTCATGATAAAATTCAAGGCTGTGAAGTAGCAACATTGGTAAAATTGAACTGAAATCAGCAGATTTTGCTCTCACAATTATGCACACATTTTCATTTCTATGTATAGGTGTAAAAGGACATCTGCATCTAGTCTATACATAATTAAAACATATTTTCCTTAATCGCACAATTAAAAGTGCAATTTACAATATCAATCACCGTTAAAATAAGTTTCTTAGAGAAGTATAATTTTCACTAGCGGGTATCACGAATGGAAAGAGTTTCTATATTCACAAAGAAACGAGTGGTGTAGTATATGTATTCTGTCTGTATGGATAAACTGACAGGCTAGCTAATCAAATAAAATAAAGCTGTACAAATACTTTATTGACACAGGACGTTTCTTGGCATACAAAGCATTTGTTGTAGTATATGTATTCTGTCTGTATGGATAAACTGACAGGCTAGCTAATCAAATAAAATAAAGCTGTACAAATACTTTATTGACACAGGACGTTTCTTGGCATACAAAGCAATTGTTACTGGAAAGTATTTCAATAATGCTTTCCAAAATTGCTTTTGTTTGTGCCAAATTGATGAACTTGTGATTTTATGTGAATATTCAAGCTAGTTTTTATCGGTCCAAAATACATAATTCCATGGACAAGGCACAAAATGGAACTGTGGACCTATTGACGTTTTACAAACCTTTTTGCAAAAAAAAAACCCTCTGCCAGAATTTCCGTTGATAATTACTGGAAGCAGCTAGGTTTCTTTGTTCTATCCCACCAACGCATCTCCTCTTTCGTCACTTTATCCTAGTTTTGTTGCTTGATCCTTTTGTAAAATTCTTTAGCTTCATTTTTGTTTTCATTACAATTTAATAAAAGTCTATCAGCAACACTAATTTGAATGGAAATTAATTTGAAGTTATGATTTTGAAAGAGAAATTTGCATATACATAAAGCTTTCCTTGTCACGGCTGTCAAGTTGTGTAGTCTTTCAACGATTAACACTTCGTTTGCTTCGCGGTATAAACCGTTTTAATTTACAGAGTCATATTATGTGTTGTTTGTAGTATGCTATAGGTTAACTCATATTGTTTGTACTTCAGTTAAATGTGTATAGTAGAAAACTGGTATTCTCACGACTGGAGCTGCCATTCTTGTTACGCCTTTTACTTTTGCTGCTTCATCTCCCTATATTCATACGCCAGCGATATAAACACTTAGGCAGCTCGTCTTTTGTACTAATTTGGCATGCATGGCCTTTGGAGATTTGTTATTTTCATAAATATTTATTATTTGTTTTGGCCATGCTTCCCCGAACACTTTTATGGAAAAATATACAGATAGACGAACTGGCGACAAATTAAGGATAAAAGCAGTAAACGCAGTAAACACTTTTACAGTCGTGCTGCATATATGTATAAATATATGAGAGCTTAAAGAGCATATTTCAAGTTAATGGATTTATGAAGCCATTGAATATCATTTCAACATTTTTATGTTAATGGATTTTCCCTAGAACTTCTAGACACTTTTACGAAACTTCTTTAATAAGATTTGCCACTTACAAAAAACGACTTGAAAAGGCATGGTGAATTGCATTCCCAACACTAACAAGACAATAAGAATACTAAGCTTTTGAACCTAAAGTTTTCTGCTTAGCATGGTCTTATTTCCTCTTTCGCGTAAAACCAGCTCCAAACTTTTTTCAAAATAGGCTTTCAATTCATGAGATTACAGACAAAGACATTTCTATGCCTAGGACAATGAACATAGGTATTACTTGTTTTTGTTTTACTCTCTCTCTCTCTCTAAACGTAGATGTTTGGGGTGTAAGAAGACTGTTTTGTCCAATCTCTCTAGTATGCTACCCATCATCACATTTTACTAGCAGACTGCAAAAATATTTTGAAGAAACAATTGTGAAGAAAAAAGTCTACATGTTATGAGCCGTTTTAATTACTACTTACGCAAAATTTAATGTTTCATTTACGATTTGTCGAATCTTAACGTGCTTTATTGCAGCACACCATGTCAAGAACGTAAAATTGTTTTCATGTTGGTAAAAGTGAAGCACAGAGTTTAAAACCAATTGACTCCCATAAAATTTTATTAGATACAACGTATGTCCGTAGAAAGGACAAGAAAATTGTGTGTCTCGCAACACAACTTTCTCATGGGGTTTTCAGATTATTACCTAGTTCAACTGAGCTGTTTTGCTTGCATATAATGCATGTATGTAGTAAGTACCAAGTCATATAGTCATTAGGCTTCTGTCATTATGACTCGTTAATATTTTCAGTTGTACTCATTTAAGAAATTAAAGACAAGAAATCCATCCTCAACAACAAGTAATTCAGCGCTGTACTATAATCAAGCAAACCACAACAATGCCGAACGGTGTAAAATGAGTGTTTTTCCCATCGGTGATGCGTCCGTTGCGTTAATTAATAAAAAAAATCATTGTAACAACTTTATTATCATCACTTGCGACTCGCAAGTTGCGAGCTTTGTGGTGTTATTATTAATGAAAGTATTCATATATGTACATGATAGGAATTCAAGATGGTTGGAAAACACACTGTAGATGTTGTAAAACAGTTATGGGTCGAATAGCAGAATAATTATTTATAATAATATTATGATGAACTTGACGTGTAACAAGACGATGAGTTAATTTATCATCACTGTGTAAAATATTTGCACTTGATTTGACAAGAAAACCTTATTTATTCTCAACTGCTTGTTGCATTCGAATATTGTTGACAGGCACATTTAGTATGATAAATTCATCATCAAATCCATCCATTTGGAAAGATTAATGATGACCAACTGACTGGGAGATGTGTAAGGTAATTATTTTTTATCGTGAGTGCTTGATTCGACGATGAAACTAGCAAAACATTTCTCATTCTGAAAGGTCAATTTTATTATCCAGCAACATGATTAACTCCCGATTGCGGTTTACTGATCGTAATTATTGACAACAGGAAGCAAGAAAGTCTTCTATCAGAAGAAAACGTCATCATTCATAGGCATATTTAAGTAGGCACTTTACAGGATGAAACGAAGGTTGTAGACATAAATCAGCAACGAGAAATATATGACAACTTTACACTTTGATTATTGCAGTGATTATGTTAAAAATCTATTTGATGATGCCTTCGCTTTGTAGTAACTGTGCATATTTCAGCATTTATGCTCAAAGCAAGATGACAGTGCAATGTATCATGAGTATTGCAATAATCAATAGCTTTGTTTTGTGGCAAGTGGTTATTGTATTTAGAAACGAAAATATTACCACAAACATGCATAATTTAGTAAGAAATTTGCATACGAGACGGAGAACCGGCGATCAATGCAACAACTGCACTTATCTTAAACGAAAGTCGTATTTTCAATAATCAAAAATGTTGTCAAATTATAAGGTATTTTATCATTTGCCAAGTGTAGGACGTTCTTGGAGGATAGCACCTCTCATACATGCACATATACACTTTGATAGAGCAAACTGGACCGTAGTTGCAATAGTAAAACTTGTTCCTTCTGTTTTCTTTAAATTACTATTAAATGTACTCTCAGTTCGACTACAACCAATCTTGCTTTACTCACAGTCCCAATCAGCAGCGATGGACCGATGAGATGAGGTCTTTAACCTTGTCCACCTTGCAATAATAAGATACACAGCTACCGTGTATTATTATTACGGTGGTCTTTAAAGATATTATATAAGAGGAAGAATGCATCATCATCACTATCACCGACCAGGAATCAGGAATCCTCCCTGGATCGTCGTAATCATCTTTTCATCAAAAGTTTGTTTGTTGTATTCAGAGGAAGCAGTTTGGCAACCAATTTAGGAAAATGATCCTTGATTTTACTAGGTATCGTTATTCGTTACGCGTTGAAATGTAGTTTGGTCAAAACGAATATAAAAAAAGCTTGCTACGTTTGCATGTGAATTCATTCCTTGCGTTAAATATTATAGAGAAATCATTCTCTACCTAACCTAGGCATATGGTCAGAAGAAAAAATTGTCTGCAATTTTTGTAACTTGTATTTTTCCACATTTAAGTGAGTGAACATCATAGACTTACGGGAAGAATCAGCATGTACGAATGTATGCGTTTAATCTTTAAAAAATCAAAGAGGTACATGAAATGCAGTTGCCACTTGTTCATTATAAATACTATGCAAGCGATGCATGCTAAAAGAGTAAAAAACAAATATCTCAACCCAATATAATTTTGATGCTTGAGAAATGTTTTCATGGTTGTGTTACATGTGTTGTCCCCAATTTTAAGAAAGACGGTGTCATTTATTATTTGCCTTTATTTCGGCCTTAAGGGAAAACAGTGGAAGGAGGCAGTGGCCTGAAAATCAAAATATTTATGCATTATCGTATCATGTTATTTTATTTAGTTGTGTTAGAATTACATTTACATTGTCTCCGCACAGACTTGTACGCGACGCAGCATGATCTCTTCGAAAATGTGACAGAGACTTATAAAACCCAATGTGACGCATATTGCTTGAAGCAATAAATCACAAAAAATGCCAACAAACAATAGTTATTCTCTCCTTCTTGAGGCACTCCGATAACATAGTACATGGATACCCTAATCAGTCGGAATGTAATCATTATAGATGGAAATAAACAGCTTACAAGCAGTTATAAAATATAACATGCATGTAATTGAGGTTCATCATATCATCATCATCGTCACTCTGAAATGGCAACAAAGTGGAATGTACACATATACATACTATAAAAGTTTACATGCAATATTGTAGAAAGTTTGATTTGATGAATAATTTATTTTATGTATAATAATAGTAATGAGTAATCATGAGTCCTTTTTGACTTAGCATTATCCATCTTTCTGTTGTTTCTTGCCGCGCTTGTAGTCGTCGCAAAAGGACACAAGAATATTTTATGAAGAGACACATTTTTAGTTGGTGAATTCCATGAAAAGAAAAGTGGGACGGGAGTAATAGATAAATTTTATTAGATTTTTCATCGTGAAACAAAATAACAAGGGACAAATAATTTCATATGGATGGAAAATATAAACTGAAAAATAAGTAGAACGCGGATTATTGTGAAATGTGTATAAAAGACCTCCATAGGAAACCGCTTTCTAAAATTTTCTGCATAAAAACCCAGTGAATAATAATAACGGACAAACAGTGTCTGATACATGTCGTGTTGAGCTTCTGAAAAACATGATAAGGAACATGGTTTCCGGTACTTTCTTACACTGATGTTTCTCTTACCTCATCTTTACGGGCAAAATAGTTATACTATTCTGTTCAGCCAGCCCCGTCATCTCTTTATTTGTTTTTATGCTTGTTGGCATCTGTGGTGGGCACTTATAACTTATAGTCTAGTCATGCATGCAAGTGAATTCATAAACTTGGTTACATGGTATAGGCATCTCGAGTTTGATGTAACGAATAGGTCGGGTTGAGTTGTAACCAACAGGTTCCCACACAGCTGCTAATTGCTTCCTTTGTTAGGTTGTCCGTTAATTTCGTCCCTTGAACTAGTTTCCGGTTGTGTTTTATGCAGAGAATGAAACAATACTTTGCTTGCCAAGAAAATCCCTTATCGCTCGCGGTTCAGGGATTCCGAATCAAAATGGAAACATATGGATAGCTAAAGCAGTTAAAAGTACGTACATTTTATGAATATTATGCCAACAACGTTTTTTCAGATGATACTGCAAAGTGAACATGACATAAGTACAATTCATTAAACCCCTTATGTACTTAATATAAATAGATAGGTATTATGCATCTATAAAAATACATATTATTGTGAAGCGGGACCCCAGGCTTATGATATGATAAGATTTTAATGGGATTGGCAACCAACCCGAGCTAAAAGCACTGGACAATTTTTTCAAAAATTAGTTTATTTTAAAAGTATTCGAGGACAACGAGGAATATTGTGCATCTGATGATCACATTACAAATACTAAAGTATAAAACTGAAACTGTGTTTTTTGCACAAAAGCTTTCCACAATACATATGCTCATTATTGTGGATAAATACTACCGACGTATTATGTTTCGTGCAGAAAGAGATAATTTGAGGATGATGACGGAGATAAAATGAGATCTAATCCTGCAATCCTAGATACAAAGTTGATATAAATGCATAAAAGTACATAAAAATTCCATACATACATTAGAATATCATGACATGCATAATGTTATCGATATTTTTTTATTTTGGAGCTAGCACGATACTTGTCCGTAGTCCTGAGTCCGATTTCATGACAAAGGCCACCTAAATTTATTTTGTATTTTTTTCGGATAATCTACAGTGATTGTTAGCTTACGCTTCATCATGGCATCTTACAAACCGGCAAACCATAATTGGCTACTTATATATAAACGTGTACAAATCTGCTATTACAAATGCTTGTGTTAAAAAAATGATTTACAAAAGAGATTATTGTTTCCAACTTATATACGTGCTTTTTTTGACAAGATTGTTTTCTCGATAGTTGTAATACTGGCCACATATTGTTATTATTATTGATACTTTCCCGTTGAAAAAAGTTCATGGAATACCTTTGAGTAATGTAGAAAAAGATCAAGGTTCGTGGTTTATCGATGATGGTTCCATAAGCAAAGCAGATTTTGTATCATTGCTTAATCTTCAGGGATAAAAAAGACTGGGTAGTTATTTATATAGGTCAAACGAACGTGGGAGGTGGTCGTTGAATACGTTTATAGCATTAAACCTAATTTATGCTTATTCTTCCGAAGTAACAGAACTTGCCCGGCGTGGTGAGTGTGGACGAATAGAACACGTCATAAAGATCAGTGATCCAACAATTGCCATGCCCAAGACGTTGAGGATGATTGCCTCTTCGTTTTCTATGCGGTAGTTCTCTCTTTGAAAAACACAAATAATTTCGTTGTACTTGTAATTATTAATAAACTGCATCATATATTCATGCCCCTTTGTAATACTTGTATGGTCTATGCGAATAACACATACATACGTACATGTATGTATATGCACACATCCAAGTAATAACCCTCCCTATCGGTAGAAAAATAATAAAAAATGAGCAAAACAAATAACACAAGGAGAAAGCACGATTATGTTTATAAACAGTCACACATATTATAATAACGTTTTATTAAGTGAAACATAAACGATTGTATAGATATTTGAACTAATAATACAAACCAAGAATAAAAATTATTATACGGGATAACTATAAAATAAAATAAAACTAAAAGCGGGTTTATCATTCTAACTAATGCTACCTATACATTAAAATTCTGTGATTTCGCAGTGAAAATCTTAATCTCATTTCTCCTTCTTACTCGATGCTATACGTATTAAATCTACTACTCTTATATTTTATTTCTTCTCCAGAATTAATTCAGCTGCTTATCAATTTCAATTTGAATATTAATTATGAGACACAATGAAATTGAGTAAATCGTATGCTGCTTATTAATGCTAACTCATATACTTTGCTTTTTACTATATATGATCATTTACAGTTAATTAATTTTTTTCTTTTAGTTCATAAAAAGGACTCACTTTCACTTTGAATGTTCTCTTTAAACTTCTAGTACAAAACTTTTCATTGAATATAAAACTAGAGAACAACAAACGGTAATTTTTTAGACAAATCAAACGTTCCAGAATAAAACCGCTATCTTTATAAGATGGTGAAACTCACAATGCAGCAAAACTTACAGACCTATTCACTGAATAAATTTGTGATTTTAAATGGCTTCCTAACTGGAAAGGCTAACAAATTATTATAATCTGTACATTTTTGGACACGGATTAGCTACTCATTTTTAGAGGTCTGTGTGATAGGTCATTCTCATGGGCGTCTTATTTCTGATTGAGGGAACACTGAGGGTGAAAGTAATAGAAATAGCTGCTGCAGCAATCACAACTCCAAGAACATTAATGATGATGGCTTCATTACTTCCCCACTGACTGTACAAAGGTCCCCTGGGCGTTGGAAAAAAAGACGAACAAAAAATAATAAAACATAAGCACAACAAAACAATAAAACTCAACACAACATAATAATGATTGATAACCATGAAAGTTGTAAAAATAAATATGAAGCGAATCAAACAAAATTGAACTTTACAAAACATTCTTCACTTTGTTACAACGTGGAATAATACTGTGTGATGAATCAATATTTGATGCAGATTTAAAGCAAAAAGAAGAGTAAACATACTTGAGTTCTAAAATATAAAAATTGTTTTTTTTTGCGTAAGAAACTATAGTCTATTTGAGATTTAAATTAAGCTTATGTAACAGTAACAAAAAATACCTGAATTGCAAATAGCCCCATCGTCGTGAGTCCGAGCCATGAGCTGCGCCACAAATAATAAAAACATTTTAAAATATTTTTTCAAAAACTGATTGACAAGAAGTGAATAAATTTGTTTATTACTGAAGTGAGTAAAAGTTTGGAATTTTCGGGTTGGCCAACTCATGAGAATCCCATACTGTTAGGAAGCCGATAGCAATGCAAGCGATGGCAAATGCATGAAATATCGTGTGAAGAAGCTTTACATAGATTTTCCTGCAACATGTCATCATTCGATAGAAAAGCATAGCTGAAACAGATAAACCAAATTGATTACATTACAAACATGTCGTTTACCATTATTTATAAGTACATGAGACTAAAAGTGATTTTTTGTCAAAGATTTGCAACTTAATCTTAAAATGGCTAAAACTTACAAAATCCAGAAAAGAATATGAATCCAGCAACCATTAAGGTTGGATGCCAGTTGAACTCCTTGGTGGGGTTTTCCTGCATTCACAAAAGAAACACCCGTCAACATAGCAAACGTGAATGCCTACTTTTTCCCATAAATAACCTAGTGTCCACATACCTGCCAAGCATATCCTCCACGATACATGAAAACCCAGAAGAGCACAAGAACCAAAGATGCCACCAGGAATATACTGGTGAGAATCATGGAAAACGCCATTCCAATTTTTGCCCCCATGCTTACACCGTCCTTATTTCTGAAAAGAAAAAAAAATTATTAAATGAAATTTATGCATAAAAACTTTCTTAATTCAACTATGTATATTATGTTATTTTATTCCGTTAACGTTGCTTCACATGCTACCTACCAAATAGCTGATTATAAACTATTTCAGAATCAATTTCTTTACACATTACAAAAAGCTAGCCAATTGAAAAACTTTATTTAAAATTTTGTACAACTAAATAATGAAAAAGTTACGTCACAGCTTTTTTCATTATTATAGCAGATCACTTTGATCGACCAAATGGACACGAAATAAAGATTAAATTAAATGAGGCTTTCTCAAAAATCATTCAACCTATCATAACACACGCTATCACAAAACTAAACTTATGCAGGCGAACTCGTATTTCTATAAATTGCATTATGATATGTGCATGCATATTGCATATCCGCGTAGATATGTATAGGTAGGTATTTTTACCTCCTGTAACTACCATTCACTCGAGCAATTTAGTTGAATTGGGTACAAAAAGGCAATAATTCTGATGCGTACAAAATAGCATAATTTATTTGCTTTATCTAACTTGATCAGTCTCATCTCATCATATGATACTTTTGTGATAATATCTTTTCCATTATCACGAATTTTGAGCATTACAGTATACTAACCGTTAAGTATGAAATAATGATGATTGCTCACTCGGAACATTATATTTGCTGCTAAACAGCAGTAAACAACAAATTCTAGCAATATGTAGCTACTGTATAAACTATAATTACAATTAACATTGTACATTTATATGCAGCGAACCTATTATTGCGTTTTTTATTGTTCATTTCCATGAACCAAGTCAAGGTATCTACACTTCCAAATTTTGTGATAGATAGTACGTTAATTTGAGCAAACTAACTAGAGCAAATATTGTTTCATTCAATGCTCATAATATTAGTAAACATTCTTGTAAACAAGCACGTGTATTTATGTTTTATGTATCAAAAATCTGATTTTATCTGCTAGGTAGTATTTAATACAATACAGTTTTGCAAACAATAGGAAATCGTTCTACACGCAGTGAATAATGTTATAGCACATCAAACCACAAGAACTACACTTAAAAATACGCACTTTGCGCGGTTGATGATAATATGTCTCTTAGCCGCACTGCTTACAATAATGGTGACAGTATGGTCGAGGTAGAAAATAATGCACAAAAATCTCTATGCCTAAAAATGTCCTGTACTTGAAAATAAAGTTTACAATTTAATCAACTTCTTCGATGAAGCTTGCTATTTACGTTCTTTTAGTTAACCCTACAATTTGTGGTATGTGCATACATATGTATATGGCCGAAACTGAACGTGAACTTATTGTAAGGATTTGCGTTACACAAGTTTAATGTTCAAATGAAATGATAAAAATTGCAAAATGACAAACATGGCATTATCTCGACAGCAAGAAAATGTAAGAATGCACTGGAACCGGGAGAAATGTCACAATGAGAGAATAATAAATAGCGGAAGCAAGTAGAATTTTTTTTAGCTGTTCTTTCTTTTGATATCATCCAAATTCCAAATAGACAAAATAATTACTCAATTGTAAGTGCAGTTAAACCCACACACTTGAACTTCAAGTGTACTTCAGTAACAAAAAAAAACACAATACAATGCAATTGGTGTCATAAAAGAGGTCCATATATGTAAAGTTCTACGACATCCAGACGTGTTTTGTACGAAGGCAATAGCCTGTTATACAGCATTAAAATTACTGGATAATACTTATAACAATTATATTTGAAATTTAAAAGCTTTACAGCTTCCCACCTTTCACACTTAAACTCCAAGTAAATAAGTATATACACTGTACTAGGCAAGTTTCTTCAGAAATTTGGTGGCTCTGTCCTCGTTCTTTTAATGAATGGATAATTTGCTAGAAATTTCATTTCACTCTAAATGTGTTTGGGAAGTCATAATCATAATGCTGAATGTATTTCTCGAGAGCTACCGTCGTTTGTTTGTATCAATGAAATGGATTATCACACAGAGTACACATTTTAGTTGGATAACATGGATGATAAAAACTGACGCTTGCTTTGTTGTGGATTTATCGATCAACAATATCGTTGACTTAAGTAGATGAGTGTACAGTTGATACAGTTAAATGGAAAGGTTTGATTCTACATATTTCAAATTGCCAATAATTTGCTCATGTTATTTGTTATAGTATAACATGCAATCTATTAATGGGAAATTCAGCGGACCCATGTGCACAAAGTACACGACAACTCAAGTTGTCCGTTATTCCGTTATTGTCATCTCTACTTCAACAAATTCAACTGTGTGCACGGTTGCAATAATGGACTGCCCGTCGGTGTCGTGTCGTGCATTATGAAACGAGTTCAATAGAACACCAAACCACGAGCACAATGACAATGAACAATAAATTCTTTTTAAAACGTATGTCGTCATTAAATCCATTTTTCCAATAGACTATATATGTAGATCCCCAATATTTGTGTGACAGCCAGGTACATGAACAATAAAAAAAGTTTGTATAAATGAATTCTCCATAAAATCTTTATTGTGCGTCACTGTAAAATTTACACCATATAATTTATAATTAGGAATGCATATCACGTGATCATTTTAGCTTCTTCTAATCATCATTGCTTTTTAGAAAACATTCAATGTTTTTTATGCTTTGTTATACCTAAGCAATTATGCCTATTACGTTTTCTACCAGTAAATACTTTTAACTGTTCTCGTACTCTGTTTTGTTGACTAGGCAAGACAGTACATAAAAAACTTGTCTTTTGTTTTCATACGAATTTGCCCAATAGTGAGACCAGACCACTATTCTATCTCAAGTGTACTGAATTGGTGATGTCGGGACCTGTTTCGGGTTTTCTAGTGTTGTTATTTCGTATCTTCATCACATGGTATGCCTTCATGGAATAATGATGATAGAATACATAAACCCCATTAAAATGCGATTTTGTGAAGCACACGAGTTCAATGAACCAAAACCATGATATTGTAAATCTAAGCGCTCATTAAATTATTAGAATTCCGTGAACACCACTTCCAGTCAACAATGCTAGGTATATTATAAGAAAGGAAAAGGAACATCTTCTCCACAGGGAGTGAGTCATTCAGACCTACATAATACAATTATTATTATTGATGCCGATAATAGTAGTGCTCTTCAACTGCATTGTGTATTTGTGTTACGTGTGCATTGAGAACAACATTATGTTCTTCCTATTTCCGCACACTGACCATGTCCCAATACACGTAAATAACTTCAGTGGATTTTATGCAAGTATTTAAGATGGAGAGAACTATTGTGTAGTTGAGAAATTCCATTATTATATGTGTATGATTACTGGAGTTTCTGAATACTTTGTTTAGTTCTATATAGTATCCTTTTGCTTGTCTAGATTTTCCACTCGATTTGCTCCAAATTATGATTGCTAGTCGCAGTTGGTGGAAGTGAGTTTTCTTTCTCAACAGCACACTGTGTCATCAACTTACTTTTGTTCTTTCTCACTTGTACTTTTGTTCTTATTTCTTCCAACATTATTCCATCATAACCATTGTTTGTAAAACTTTTGACCTGGCTATAATATGAATACGTCAACTCAGCTTCTACCAGCTAAAAGCTCTTAACGTTTCCTGGTACTTCACATCCATTTCAAGACAGATATCATTGTAAGCCTTTATGCATCAACGTTCTTCATTCATGACACGTTGTTTCACACTGCTTTCACCCTAATCCTACACAACTTGCTTGACTGTGATAACAAAACCTATCAAAATGTAGAAAGTGCCGCTGTGAATGTAGATATGACTGAATAAATACATTTCGTAGGCACGTCTGCCTGCACAAATATATTACTGCTGATATGAAACAACAAGTGCAAACGTCAAAAAAATATTTGTTCGTAGAAATAAGAATAGAAGAGTGGGTTAACGTTTTATGGCAAATGACAATTGTTACTGTTATGCATACAGGAGAAAGTAAGAAAAAGGCAAATATAACATAAAACTTGGGAAAATGTCTTTCTTACAACATGCGTCCATGTCGTTTCCCTTTTGTTGCTATTTCAATTCCAACAAAAAAATGCGGGACTTATCGACGGGTCGCTATTATACTATTACAATGTATGCGTGTTTCTGACATATTTATTGCTTTCCATTTTGTTGATGGACACAAGCCCAAGCGACAGGATGGAAACTACGTTAGACATTTTATTTTGCCCCACTTCCGACTAATGTTCATTTTCTCAATCATGATTCAAGGGCAAAATCGAGGTTACTGACTATTTAATAAATTAAGAATGCGGTGATGAAAACACATTAATCGACATTTTCAGTTTTGTTGGGGCACATTCTCAAATGGGTGATCGGACCACTGACCACCTCCCAAGCAATAAAAACTGTTTAATTTAACATAATATATTTGCTATTAATGTTCAAATACCAAATACGTAGGTACAGGAGGTATTGTGTTGTACTGTTATAATGTGAAAAAACATCGTCATTGTATAATTGTCTATTTGCATATCTAAAAAACAAATTGGCAAAGTTTGAAATAAAAACCGTCATATACTTGACTTCTTACATGAAAGAGAAGAATTGTACTTTAAAGTTGAGCTAGATGCTGCTGAAAGCTTTGTAAATCTCCCTGAAGAGTTTCCTTCTTTACAAACACGGAAGATGTCAAGACAGGTCCCAGAAGTATCCAGCACTCCAAAAAGGAGCGTTTAATAATTATGTATACTAATGCTGACTGTATGTTGTCACAAATAAAATGCGTACAAAAATAATACTTTACAGCCTAGATCTTATCGCGCAATTAAAATATAAACCTCTATTATGTATTTTATGCAAATTTTTATTATTCATGAAATTCCGGCATGCTAAAAGTCACATTTCCACTGCAACAACACACGCTAAGCACCAACACTTTCATCATCACCATCATACATTTGCAAACCCGAAAAGAACAACAACAGTGGCACTTTGTAACTGCTATTATTGTTATGTTTTTCTTGTGACAACGAAATAATATGGGGATCGTATGCAAACATGAATGAGGGTAAGAGACCAGCCCTAATGGACATTTTGAAAGCCCTTGTGCATACGGCGTTGTTGTGGACAAATCAAAACTTATTATTTTTGACTGACTGACTGCTTGTAGTCTCTGTTAGTTTTCATACTTTGATTCACTCGTAGGCTACAAAATATCGTATAACGTTTTTTTGTAGAGTAATAGTTTTTAGTATCGAGGAAGGACGGAACTAATTATGATGAATCAACTACAGATCTACCACCACCGCCGCCACCGTGATCAACGACTGGCTGTTAGAAGGACATGTCGATAACTAAAGCGTGTCCAACTAGACTACAAGCGCTATATGACTTTCATTACTTCATTTATTTGCTACTACACACAACTCATTGCCACTATCACTACTGTTCTCTTTGTCAAAAAATGCTTGCAATTTTCGATTAATGGATTTTGGGCTACAATTGACTGAATTGAATTCGTGCCTGGCATGGCAAAGTATCATGCCACAATATGAGCACTTTTTAGAATGCACGTTATTATGTCTTTGGTGGTGATACACAAACCGAAAAACTAACATCATAAGCATACATATATACTCTTGTAATCGGCTCTGGTCTTATGGTCTGCAGTCTGCAACTTTTCCTCGTCTCTGTGTCGGCCACTGCTCCTATGCGAAAAGAAGAGGCACAACACAACTGGATTTTTTTGAAAATTCTTTTGTATTCTAACATGATATAAAGTGAGCAACACTTGTATACATCCTCAAAATTTCCCATACAACAACAACAGAGTCTATGACACCACCTCCCGTTTTCCTTTTGATTAGTTGTCCATGTCCACATTGAGAAAAATATAAAAAATTGCCAATGAACAAGTCAGTTTTTGCCATGCATTATTTTGTGGAAATTGTAGTAGTACACTCGGTTTGTAAGAAAACATGAATACATTTCGGAACACGGGTTTTTTATTATTAAACATTATTCATGTGGACAGCGGAATTCTCCCGCTCACCAGTCAGTTCCATTCGTTAAAATGTTAAAAAAGTATTGTTGTTGCTGTTGTTGTTGTAAACAAGAGTGAAGAACCTCATGGGATAAAGTATGCAATACAGATGGAAGAGCAATAAGCAATTTCAGTAGTATTGTCCAGTAAGGCGCGAGGACAAGGACTTACCCATACACCTATATACACAGCTAAACTTTTACTTATTTGGTATACTTTAGAACTTGATAAATAGTAAAAACCAGTAGTAGCGCGGTGTCATTATAATAGCAGCACGTTAAATCGTCTCAGGAAACGTTGAAAAAGAAGTATGCATACAAGTTTTCGGTCGATAGGTATATTTAGCAGTTCAGTCCACCACAAAAATGTTACCTACCCATTTTGCGTGCTGTTTTATCAAGCACGCAATGAAAAACTCGGGGTAAAAGTACACGGAATTTTTTTGTATGGAACTGTTACTACTTCTGCTGTCGCTCCTTACTATCACATTAACTAGGTTTTTATACACATATATCCGAATTCAAAAGTTCCACCTATCTACAAGCAAGTCCGTTTATATTATGGTATGAAATAACCGGGTAGTGAAAAACGGGAAGGAAAAGTAAATATTACTGTGAGAAAAGGAGCATGCAAATGTAGGTTCAGTCAGGATAATGACATCACATCACACTGATCACACACACAAAAGTATCAAGAACCAAGTTAAGTCTTTCTTATAAGCATATGAACAGGAGCATAGCATGTACTCTTTTACATTTCTCGCATAAAATTTACACGTATTTACAAGTACTTCGTTTTGTGGGATGTGTGCACATTGCCTCCGTTATAAAAACCAGCTTTTTAGGTTTTTTTTTTATTTTCCCCTAACTTTCATACTTCATATTACAAACCAGAATACATTAAATGCTTGAATTTGAGTTGTTGTTGTTGGCTTTGCGTGAAGCCCCTTTGTTGTCAAAAATAAACATCAGCACCTTCAGCACTTTGAACAGGTGTGAGTGAATATAAAATCACAAAATAATCGCTGTCATAAAACTACATCATCAGATTGTACGTTGTATTTATTACAGTTATCTTTCCTGCTCTTGAATAAAATATGACAGTGTACATGATTAGATGGGGTAGTCATTCAAAGACTTTATAATTGATCGGGTTGACTGGCACAACTCTGAAACTATGAACATGCATATAGGCATTAGCGACAACTTCTGATTCTCACTCGTTTAAGAACTACCGTCGCTGTATTAAAAATTAAGAGAACAAAGCAAAAAAGAAAGGTTGCATTGCATGCAAGCGAGTATAGGAAAGAAAGAATGAATACTATTAGGCAACGAAAAATGAATCTTAAAGCAGCAATGTGCATTTATTATTATGATGGTGTGTTATGACCATGATGACAAAGCGGCGGTGGAGACAGTAA
Organism: Lepidocyrtoides sp. E14; assembly: GCA_027743805.1. Classification (NCBI taxonomy): domain Eukaryota; kingdom Metazoa; phylum Arthropoda; class Collembola; order Entomobryomorpha; family Entomobryidae; genus Lepidocyrtoides; species Lepidocyrtoides sp. E14. Next base: position 4,910 of record JAHZMZ010001070.1, on the reverse strand, counting down.
GCTTAATAATGCTTTTTAGGACTGGATTTGCATGAATTTCTCATTTCTAATGAGATTTGCGGAAGTAATTCTCTTGAATAATGAATATTTATGCCATAAGATTTTTTTTCTGTCGCAAGGGAGAGAAAACAAAAACAAACTTTTACCAGTTTCTACTGTGGAATGTGTAGCTTGCTAATGCTAATAGAATATTTAAACCCCATGGCATGCATTATATTATTGCTCAGTTTGCAACTTGGATCCACTATACACTATAGTAGAAACATTAATCACTGCACATTACTACATAACCAAAGAATCTTCGACAATAAATAAGAACAAACTAGAAAAATTAGAGTAGGTACATGAATTTTGATTTTGTTTATTGAAAATAAATGCAACTAAGATTTTAACTAGTTGTCAAACAAAGCTGCTGGTGGTGCCATTATTTGTATGCGTATTTACAATGAATTCAATATACCTATAAATTAGGTTTCTTTTAACCAAAAGACTAAATATCGTATTCTTCTGACCCACCACTATTATTAGACAATTTTTTTTTACCTTTACATACCTACAAGTATCGTATGATTATCACTGATGCATTTAATGATACTGTTACGAATTTATGAAGGTTGTGTAAAAAAATATAGAGAAGTTTGTTTGAAGGCGTTTTATAACCTTCATAGTCTCGCTTCATTTCAAATCACTAGCTCGTAAATACCAATTTATGGTTTCTCGTCACAATCAATTTTACCATATAAAGGTTTGTATTATCCAAACTTTTTCTAACCGCGATAAAAGTTTTTTTTTTTGGTACATTGTAAAAACAAAATATTGTATTTCCCATAATATGTAATGGGAGGCACTGCAATTATAATGGTAGACAGGTATGCCTGCGCAGTTCACCTTTACTAAAACTGCCTGCCTGACTTGAGAATTGCGTTTACTCGCTCACTTCATTGTAGAGTGATGCTAATGGTTTTCTGTACATGCACACTCTCTGGAGGTGCCACCAGGACATTGTTAATATTCCTCCCCAAAATGAATGTCAATATAAAAGTCGTCCTTTTTTATTCGCAATCACGCACACTTGTACCCACTCAACAACACAGCAGCAGCGTGTGCGTTTTGCATTGTGTGCAGTGCAGTCGCTAGTATTTGCCTTGGTTGCTGAATTCAGCCTTAAGCGTTGCCGTTCTTGTCGATATTTTCTCATTCATACGTAAATGCATGCAGCCGTAAGCCATGCTTAACAAGATTTTGGTATGTATGTAAGAAAAATAAAGTGTCAACTTTGAATTTCAAATGACTTGACCTGGCTACATTTTCAATTATAAAAAAGCGTGCATCAAAGACAAAAGTCTAATAAAATGCGAATTCAATTGACTACTGAAAATCAATTGTATGTGTATAGCTATTGTTTGTATCGGTAGGTTTAGTACCAATGTGCCATTGTCATAAAATACTATATTAAAAATTATATTGGCAAACCGGCGCCAGTACACATATATGAAATGTGATGCAGAGTGCGCTGTAGATTTATGAGTCTGGGATCAGCAGACTGAATGAACACTCAAAATTGAAACGTAAAACATCAATTTTCTACCCTTTCGCATTCTTCGCTAGGAAAATACTTACTGTTTTAGACTGACATAATATTTATGCTTCATACAGCTAATACTTGACAACTTCATCGTTTAATTGATTGTAAATTACTGGAAGCACTTAACCCAACGACAAAAACTGCGTATTATTTTGGGTTTTATTACAAGTTGCTTCACTTGCTCTGGCTGAACATACGTTTATACGATAGTATGAAAGAATGAATGGAAAATAAACCAACTTTTGCAGAGAAAATTTTCAAGCATGCCTATTCAAAAGCAGCTTCAATATCATTGCCATTATAAAATCATGGTTTTACAATGACAAATTAATACAGGCACAAGTTTATCTTGATAGATGAAGCTTTTACCGACTTTTCACGCACACTAACTGTCAATTTGATTAATGCCAGCTAATTAAAACCACCATCATTCCATACCCCGTAACCAAAATTACAGCTACATAAATGTAGGTGTGCTGTGCACAGCCAGATTTTAGTTTGATATTGTTATGCATTTGGATTAGAATATAAAAAAGCTGTAATCACTTTCTCAAGTCGTCAGATTCTTCTTGGGTCATGGGCCACGATTCGTCGCGCTCGCTCATTCTGGCAGCAGGCATTGGGATTGATTGCTTCTAAAACTTAAAAGGATCAAGCTGGAAGAGGATTAGCAAATGGATCCACTTAGTAACTGCAAAAATGTGTAAAAACTGCTGCACTCTCAAAATAAACTAGCACAGCTTGACTTGATTCAACAGTTGACCAAGTAAGGGCTGCTGTTACATTCGCACTTGAGAAAAAATGATTGTTACAAACCGCATTAAAGTTACCGCGCTAGTAAGTAGACACTTTTACTTTTGCTTCACCATCAACTCAAAGCATTCCGAGTGTGCAACAACACTTATTGCGCAAATATCACAAATCAAATATTTACTTTATTTTTTACAAGACGAAAGACGAAAACCGAGCACGCAAAGAATGATGACGCTATTACTGTTTCTACTGAAAAACATAACTTACGAATGACTACACATTTATCAACAAAGTACACTCAAAGAGGCAACTAGCACGAACAAAAACTCACTAAAAGATAGATCTTGAACAAACTAAAATCACACTTGAATGACAGCCTTCTTCAATTTTACTTTCAAACAACCTTCCTCGCTTTTTGTGCAAGTGTCCAATCAGAGTTATAAAAGGATAAAAAAATGAAAATCATGTAAAATAAAAAAATTCTTTAAAAAAAGGAAATATAATGTATCTCTCTGGCTTCTCTAGTTGTTGGCAAGCTAAATATAATAAAAATACAAACGCAACAGAGTGCAACTCTAAAGGCGTCTTTTTCCTTAAACGGCGAATCTCTCGTCTATGATGTTTTTACTTTACTACTACGATTCTATCGCGCTCAGTCAAGAAGCAACAAACAACAACAAAAATAATAATATTATCATCCTAATCCTTCTCCTGCACAAAACAGCAGAGTTTCTTCTATCTTTCAAAACCTTTACCTATCCTGCAATACAGGTTTTTTGCCAAAAGACATATTCAGGTAACGCTAACCTGAGCAAGTAACAACAACGTATGGAATAATCAACAACGCAAGAGAGGAGAGAGACGGAGAGCGAGAGAGACGGAGAGCGAGAGAGACGGAGAGCGAGAGAGACGGAGAGCGAGAGAGAGGAACAAAAAAACAACGCTTATTCAACTTCCATCATCAACCTTATTATTATTATTATTATCATTTGAAAAGCATACAACATTATATTATGCTTGTTATTCCCCTGACATGCTGTGTCTACGAGTGCATATCATGGTTTTATAAACTCTTTAAAACACCGTGCAAACCTTTTTGCCGAACAAAATACGTAAATGCTACGAAAGCATACTACAAAATAATACGTATACATACGACATACGTACTTTCAATTTACCTGGTTGGCATTCTCTTGCTCTTTGAAGCAGATAGTTTTCATACCGATTTACATATCATGGACGCGTTTTTAAATGGAAACTCACGGCGTTTCACAGATTGAAAAAGTCGTAATAGTTAGCTTCTCATAGTTAGTCTTGTCGTTGGATGTAATCTTATAGTGGTCGTGCTCAAAATTTACAACAACTGCATTATGACGAGTTTCAGAAAAGAATATAATATCCCCTCATCAACTTGATCATCATGACCGTGATCATCATCACATCTCATCACAATCTCATATAGAGCTCCGCCAAGATGAATTGACGACGTTATGATGACTGCCTAGAAAAGCCATGTAAACCAACCAGAACAAGCGCATGCACACGGAACAAGTGGTGGTGAAACGGGTGAAAGGGGACGCACAAAAGACTAAATAATCAGAGTTTACATTGTTGCTCTTGTCTGTTTTATTCTGACAAAGAATTCAAAAGCTGAGAGGAACAGACGACAGAAATGTTGAGAGCCATATATTATACATTGTATGCACATATAAACTATTATACAGTCAACATTGTAAATTTTTTGTATTACAGATGCGGATCGCAAAATAAATCAGCTTAGTTATGTGCGTAGTGGCAACAACGGCAATTTAATGTAGCCTCCAGGCTAAAATGATCCAGGCTTTGTATAAAAAACTCTCCCACATTCTCTACCTTATCCTTGCTCACTTGTAACAACATCTTGCATATTATAATAAAAAATTCAAAACAAAACCTAAAGTGCAGACGTACATGTGTACTGTCACTGTGTGGAATAATAACATCAGTGCTGAATTGTGCTTTTTTTATGCAGGGATACATTGTGTTCAGGCTGCAAAAGTAACATCAACAACACAACAACAATGAGATCTTTACTGAAGATAACATGCCAATGCAGTAGACCAACTTCCTCATGACATTGTGACTGCAATCCTTTACCTTGTGTGTGGTTGGATTTGACTTTGCATCGTTAGTTATGTTCACCACTGGGAGCGATGTATTTATGTAATCATAAAACATCATCATGTACTGCACGGTGTCATCATGATGACGATGATGATGACAAAAAAATGAGCTCCTCTTAACTTTGATTACATCTTTTGTGGTTTACAGCGGAGCAAATAATTTTTTTTTCAGCTAGCAATCATCGTATTCATATACGTCGTGGCATCATGGAAATGATAATGATAATAAATGCATCGTACAAAAATCACGCTGCAGAAATCTTAAACAGCAAAATGGTAATATTGTGAAGAAAATAAGAAGTGGATTAAACAAAGCACGGAATACATTTGAAACTTTATGAAGTAGCATTCGAGTCAAATGAACATGATGATTGATGGAATGATGCATGCAGAGAATCAAAATCATATTA
>JAHZMZ010001069.1:0-12715 GCA_027743805.1 Lepidocyrtoides sp. E14 | reverse complement strand
TACTGCATTACCCCATCCACCTTCAGTTGTGATTTCAGTCTCCTCCAGGCGACATGTTTCAGCAGCTTTCCACCAAGCAGTTGCTGTCTGCTGTTATATTTCTAGTTATTAGTTTTTTTGGAAATAGGAAGCAGGCATCTTATTTTACAAAATAATACATATGCACGACATGTGTTTTGTAAATACATAGTTGACAATGTGCTCTCCTCAAGTACTTTTCACTGTTGTATTAAGTATATAGCTTAAAAACAGCGTTATTTTTCGACTTTTGTGAAAGTGCTGCCATTAAAACGTATATGCCATTTTGGCTAAAAATTATGGCTCTCCATTGTCGCATATATATTTTCTTTGGAAGTGATGGAATGATTGCATTCTCGTAGCAAGACAGAGGATTAGCAGCAAACAATTCATGTAAGATTTAACAATTTGCGAATTAGATTTCTAGTTAACATTAGCAATATTATGATTAGTAATCGGCCTGCTTCGTAGAATCGTCTAAAGTCCATGCCAACCCAGTATCTGTATAATGTATAAGTTTGTTGCAAAGTTGCTACTATTCTTAATGGAATTAAAATGCAACAGTAGCCAAAAGTGATAAGCACAAATATTTCTCACATTTTGGTTTCTTTTTGTTATTATGAGAAAAAGAAACAAAATGTGATCTTTGTCTGTTGGATTCATAACACAGTACCAGCTATCAAACTGTCATCATTATTATTATGATTACTGTTGAAGCATCTTCACATAAAAAATACAAAAGGTTGTGTGTTATGTACATAATATTTACTTTACTGATGTTATGTGTTATTGTAAATACCAAGAAAAAAAAGCACTGACAACTGACAAAAGTACGCTGACTCATCATCTTTTATATCGTAGTTGTAGACATATCATAATTCGTAATGGTAGAGTATACAGCGTATAATATGCCAGTGCCAGACATTTTTATGTTAGGCTGTATAGGAAGTTTCTCCTTGCACACAGCAGACAAGCATTTTTTTTTAAATGGTCAAATTACAATCACGATAAGATGAGAATTTTATACAGTATTCGTGGAGTTATCTGTTTTTACATGCATTCCCGAAGTACATTCCTCATTTAAAAAGAAATAAAAAAATAAAAAAAACTGTACAAAAGTTTTTGAGAGAAGAAAAACAAGAAGGAGAAACGAACGTGCATGGTTTAAAAACGTAAAAAAAAGAAGAATATTCTAAATTGCATGCAGCATGACCACATAATCTACTTTAAAATCTATAATAAAAGCATGTTCAAAACATTTTTTGTAAAAAGCGATGTGGTTATGATGTCAAAAGTAAAAGTATTATAGTTCATGTAAAATATTTTGTGCAGTAAAAATTACTCTTCCAGGAAAATTAGAACATTTTGGTTAAAAATATGAAATACCTACTATACAAGGTAAAATTAATTTGATGGAAGATTCTACAGTTGTTTGTATTTAATCCTTTTTGTATGGATACAGTTAGATCATGTCAAATAAGTCAGTCAGTCAGTAGTGTTTGCTCTGTAATTAGATTAGGTATTTTTAAGATGTAGAAGAAAGCCAATAAATACGCATTGCATGAGAAGCTCTTATTGAGAATCAAGGAAGGCGGTTCCTTTTCATTAATTTTGAATGTGACTAGAAGCATATTTATCGGCATTACTACCAACATGGCGATTCTTTCGGAGGGCAAAAAAAGAAGGTAGGATGGGTAGGTGAGTTGGTCAATAATAAAAAGTTATTGATAGTCTGGTCTACTTCTAAGAATTTTGGCAATATGGCATGAAAATGATGACAGTATGAACTTCCTTGTTTCTTCTAGTATTCCAGCACTATTACTTCTTCAATTAATTTAATTTGGGATGATAAGCTATTTAAACAAATTGTGTTTTGACGGCTGCCACACGTCCTTTCTACTTAGGTATAATAATTTCACACCATATTTAAGCGATTGCTTGGAATGAAATGTATGTCATTAATGACATTGTCATAATTTACCGCGAATTGAAGAAATTGCAACAGTTTTCACCACAATTCATGCTTCATGATACACTGATCCGAATCGCGCATCTGCTAGTGAATATATATTCGAAATTTAGAAAAAAATGGCAACGGCGGCAGCCATACACCAACTTGTTAATTCTTTTATTTTACAGCTAGAGGTCCATTATTTGTCATCGTTGACTTGAAATAAACACGAGCTAATTGGGAAATGAGATTACACGTAATAATGTAATAAAAACATACAAAGCTAAAAATTAATGGTCCATTGTAAATTATAATTTGTAGTAATACAGTAATTACAACAATAAAAGTCATTTGTTCTAATTCTTAGAACTTTTTTAATGCTCACACAAGCAAATTATACATACATACATACCTTTGCGGTGTACATACCACATATCAGATCTAATTTACTTGAAAATCTAGTTCCGACTTTAGAAATAGCTAAACGTGCTTTTATCTAGTATTTCCATTGAATTCCACGTGAGTTTATAAAATAAAAGTTTTCCTTTTTACTGATCCACAATCAAAGGAGACAACAAAGTGAAAAATTCTAAAAAATCATCAATAAAACATTAAATTTACTACCTTTATTTATTTTTTCTCCACGTGTACATTTTTTTCATAGGAATGGTGGATTTTAAATTGTCATTTTTAGTTTTTCAACATGCTCACTAGTCCACAGCTCATCTCACAGTGATACCTCCACAAGCCATATATACGCACGAGTCGGGTTAGTGAGTGACGTTATTCTTCTACTGTCATCTCCATCCAGTTGTGTCTGTGTGTGTCACCATAATTTGATCTAGCTCTCTAGCTGATAGCGTTCTCTGGGAATGTCAGCTTTTCAAGGTGAACCTCCACTCAATTCCACAAGGGAATTGCAAAATACTTGGAAAGGATGGGATTTCGGAACTGATCTTTAATTCTGTGTAGTAGTATTAATAATAATACCAGTAAAATAAATCCTTTTATATCTTCTCTACAATCCGCATAATAATAATAATATTTATGCATGCATACACATACATTGTTAGCCTTGTCTGTCTGTTTGTGTTGAATGAAGTGGAAAAGCGGAAAAGGGAGGAAATTCACTTTGTAGTGGGCTTACGGTAAAGTTAATTGCAGTAGTAGTGGTGGAATTGACTTTCTGGAAGTATTATCCTTCTGTCTTCTGGTTAAAAGGGAATATATAAAATGGATTTACAAACTTGGAGCACTTTTGTGTAGGTAGATATAGATCCCAGTTGAGCTCTTAGAACTTAATGTATTTGCGTAGAGTAGGTATGTCCCTTTTATTTTGAACATCATCACACAAATGAGCTGCTTTCCAGTTTAAATTAAAACTGTCACTTTTCATTTACAATGAAACCATTCTTGATGATGATGATGATGTTGATATAAGCTAATGTAAAGCGTTAAGTAAAGTACATGGAATATTTCCAGGCCATGAAAGCTAAGCGTGTATATTTTATAGTCGTGTTTATCTTTTCTCTGTTTTCAGATGATGATCATGATGACAATGATTAAAGAAGCTTTTGCTAGTCTACTGTACTACCACTAGCTTTCTTTTTTGCATCAGCGGAAACAACAACGTCAAGGACAAAAGGAGAGAACATTTCTTCTGCTACACATATATTAGTTTTTTTTCAAAAGGGATAAAAATCTACAGCTAAAATGGATACGGGGAGTGTAAGTAGGAGCAGGAGTTTTAATACCATTTTATTTAATCGCAAATATGGCAGCCACAGTCGGAGCTTTTCCAGGTAAGCAAACCACTTTCTGTTATTAGTAAAGTAGAAGTACACTCTTAATGTATTAAGTATTATTGTCTTAACTTTTACTGTTGGAGAAAATAAGAAATTTTTATTGCTTTCCAAAATAAATATGACTGGTATTTAAGAAACGTTGAGAAGAAAAAAGGCAACCATAAATATTTGAATAGGAGTCATTGTGGGTGGGAATGTTGCATGGAGAGTTCTTAGCTGACACTTGGCCATAATAAGTTAATCGAATCATATACAATCAAATTATTTGCGTGGGCTTCATCAATTATGATTTAAGTTCGTTCGAATCAGAAAATAAAAAAATCTGTCTATGAAAATGTATCTAGTTTAATCATCAACCTAGCTATCTGCGTTTACAGTAGTAAAATTAGTATCGGACAATCATTAATTTGGATGCTTTAATAAATGTACTGTCATTAAGGACAATTGAATGAAGACCATAGAATAATTTTAAACTGTCGTCATTTTAGTTTCATGCACAATCATATTGCACGTCCACTATGTATCCAAATAACTGTGATGACAAATATGTGGTAACTAATCGTATTACATCATTGAATTTAATTAAATCCAGAATAAAAGAGGTCGCATCCGTTTATTTGATATGCTGCTTACGTCAAATAAGAGGTTACCTATTCGCACCGTCAACTATCATGTCTCTTGGTGTCTTGGCAAAGGTTTATCTGTAGGCAAGTCACTCACTATCATCTTCATCTTTCTCTTTTTGTGTGAGTCATTGCAACTGAGTACTGAAGTACCTCGTATTTGTACTCATGCCCATGAACTTCAATTTATTCTTTTTTTTTCTCCAGCCAATAATAGACATGACATGTAATAATAATACTTCAAATATTTGAAGCAGATGTAACATCATATCCTCAAAATTTAATGGCGTAATATGACACTAAAAAAAACCTGAGATTTTCCATTTTTCAACATCCAAAAAAATGAGTTTATTCCTTCCCATTTTCACTCTACTATTTATTTATGTGTGCAATGTTGTCAGTGTATGATGATAATTGTCGTATTTCTAGCTAGCTAGACATCTAACACCTTAAACAAAGTGGAAAGACGTAGTGTGTCAAAAGTGACAACAGCATCATAAAAAAGTAGTTGTAAAATAAAGTCATCAAGTTTCACATTATCACTCTTTTTTCACGCGAATTACTTTCCTGACACTGATGATGGTGCTTGATGCTCCTACTGACAGGTAGTAGTAGAAGTAACAGGAAGAAAAAGATGGAAGTTTACAAGCAAGCAAGATTTCCCATCTTACCTACCACCACCGCCATTACAATTTTATTTCATACTTGTTCCCCTTAAAAAACTTTACGTCAGTCAGTCAGTCAGTGAGTTTATAGCTTACAGCTTTTTCCTAAGAGTTATTTTCCAGATATAAATAACTACATACTTAACATTACGCCATAAGCCACCAAAAGATCACACCATTGCACCTGGTGCTCCTACCTATTTCCCTACTCCCCAAAAACGGTTCTCTAGCTGTATAAATTACTCTTCTCAGTTATCTGTCTCCAAATGTAGTAAAACTTGACCATGAAACTGGCACACGTGCATACATACATAAGCATACTTTTTAACTTTAAGCAATTTTGCACATCTGTGCCGTATTTATGATGATGATGATGAAATTAGTAATAAGGTTGAAACGTCACTGTCTCTCTAGAGAGGTAAAAAAGTCTCCAAGTAACAAAATGACATATTATTATGTCGATCATGACGATCATCATATTTATTATTATTATTGCTACTCCAACTGTGCTTTTACTAGGTACATCTCTCTTCCTATTCTTCCTTCCGCTAAATTTTCCTGTCAAAAAGTTGACGCTGAACTACTAAATCCAGTCACGAAACTCATTACATATTATATGACTTGTTTGTCTATAAACTCAACAAGGTCAACAGGGAAATTACCGAGATATCAGTTGCAACAGCAATTCAGCGCTGTCGTTTCGTTTTCAAAGTAGATTTAGTAGTCTCTGCTTGTTTTTGTCCAGAAGGACCCTGCAGATTTGGAGAGAAATATGATTGCTGAATATTTTTTACATTATTATTATTTNTTTTGTCCAGAAGGACCCTGCAGATTTGGAGAGAAATATGATTACTGAATATTTTTTACATTATTATTATTTCGCATCCTTGCCCGACTACTATGCTCCATGTTTTATTCCTTGCAGTAATGTGCTGTGCAACGTTGAAAAATAGAGCAATTTAAGCAAGTTCACAGTTTTGCAGGAAAAACAGAATTGCGACTTTGACAATAGCAAATGATACCTTTTTCCCTGTCATAATCATCATCATCAACAATGCCAAACTTGTGAAAAGAACACATGAAAGACTTTTTCACTTTGTGAAATTTATGGCAGGCTTTACTGCAGAAAATATTTTTGTTTTTTTCAGAAGAGCACTTTACTTCAAAAGAAGTATTACCATCCATCAGGTGGAAGAGAGATGAAGAGAGAAATAATATATTCCTTTGAAAAGACAAAGATGGTAATAAATTATAATATTTTTGCTGCAAGTTAAACTTTTTACGTGTGTGCCTACTGTGTTGTTTTTACTACTGTTTTTGTTAAATGCACACACATGCATACCTAAATACATTTTAGTATTTTGATAGCACTATTAAAACAAAGTGAGTAAATCACTGTAATTACATCAAGGTCAGACTGTAGTATTACTGAGAAAAATCAACTCTTTTTGAAAAAAATACATGTATATTTTAAACTTGAAACAGAGCGGAACGTTGTTTTTAAGCGAAAATTTACAATATCAAAAAATATTATTGCCATTTTGACTTGAAAAACTCTCTCATCTTTCAAAATCATTTTTTCTGCCTTGTACTTAAATATGCATGCATGTACTACCATCAGTACCAAATTTTAGGCAGAAAAATACATACACACATCATCATCACGTGTATACCTTTTTCCCATTACTTATTGTAATAAAAAATTTTTTTTACAGATTTTCATCTCTATCGTGTGGTCTGTGTATTTGCAAGAGTAGTGGTGGTGGTGCAAAAATGCTTTAGTGTGTGTGTAGGTGGAGAAAAACCTTGATCTGTCTTTATAAAATAAGGTGATCAGATCATCATCATCATCTTTTTTTTCCATTGGAATTCAAAAGCTGTACAATTTTTTTAAAAGATGGTTTTCTATTTTGCGTTTCTGTTATATCATCACATTATTTTGCAGAGTGAACAAGAACGAAAAAAATGATGAAAGATGACGAAAATTAATGATGGGTGTAAGTATATTTGTGTATATGTACTTATGTCTATGTCCTCAAGCATTTTTGTACAAACACAGCAGACAACTTAACGTAACTATTAGGCATTTTATTATTCTTCTTCTACTAGAAAAATGACAATGTGCAAACAAATGAGGTTTGCAGTATTATCAACTAACGTCATCTCGCAATTTCGTTTCTATATCATTTTACACGAAACGAGAAGAGAATGACGTAGATTAGAGCTTTGCATTATTATTTGTTTGCTTTTTTAGAGAGAAAAACGGTCTGTATTTTTTTAAAGACGACCTACGATCTGACTACTTAACTGTGCAAACTTGTAAAACTGCAACAAAAAAAGTGACTGCCTACCTACATAAATAGTAATAATAATCTGTTATTTTGGTTCTTAGAAAACTGCTTAAGTGAAAAAAAATATGCAATAATTTTGTCGCATTCTTCACATGACTGACTGACTATTCCCGATTGTTTGAGTAGCTTGTGACAGTGACTATGTCTATGTCACAAATACGCAAAAAATAAAAATAAAACATAAAATTTTGCCCATGAAATAGACATGCTTTACTTAGGGATGCTTCATTTTTTGTTATGCTACTGTAATAGTGTGCAATAGCTAGGCATGATCATTTTAGATTTCTTTCTGCTTCAGTAAAAAATAATGAGAGGATCATCATCATCTCCAAAAAAAGCTTTTGTATGAGATTACAAAAGAATATTAAAAATAAACAAATAGCTACAAATGCGTTTAGTTTGTTTGGTTGAAAAAGAAGATAACAGGCAGTAATTTGTGATATCATCTTTTTCTTTTTTTGTTGTTGTCGCCGTCATGTCAGGTGCCATTATTGTCACCATTCTTTTATATACTTACTTTTTATTATTATTCTTCTCCTCCTCTTCTTCGTCTTCTTGTCCTTTTTCTTCTGCATCATCTAATTTTTGTCTTGGTTTTATACACTATTACTTTTGATTATTATCATTATTACGAAATGAAACCTAAACTCGTAATAACACAGTAGCCGTTTTCTTTTCAGCTGCTAAGCTGCTGTGTGCTCTAAAAAATTGTCGCTGTTTTATTATTTTTTATTATGATACATTTTGCACAGTAGAATGAATGAAAATGACATCATCATCATCGTCACCGTACACCACTCGTCACGACTGGGACGGGAAGATATAAATTTATTTTTGTGATATGAAAGATGAAGCTCTCATTCTCATCATTATCGTATTAGGCAGGCACGTACACAACTGAAAAATTTAGCAAGCAGCTGAATAAGAAGAAGAAGAGAAGTAGTCTTGTTCTGGTTGAACTTTGTTGCATATTATTTTTGTGCACTTTGAAATATGCACTCGTTTATTTTCGCAGTGAATGGATGATGCAAAATCAGAAAAATGTTTTGCTTGTAAATCCCGACCGTGCATAATGCTTTAATGCTTTTAACATACTCTGCTAAATTTGATGATTGGCAATTATCTCGTGACTGTGCTTAAATACGTGTGGAATTTTTATTCAATTGACATTATTTTCTGCATCAATGATTTCATATGTTGCATTATAAAAAATTCTTGTTTTGGGATGCTCGGTGGTGAATAACAATTAGTCTAGGAAATTACCTTTTTCCTCATTAGCATTACTTACCTCACCTGATGACATGGTTTGTTCACAGTTTTTTTAAAAATAATATTATTTTTTCGTGGTAACCGAACCGAACACACTGAGTTACAAAGGGGTGAAAAAAAGACTAAACTATTTTGTGGTACTTCTGCTCTGCGCATTTCAAGTTTAATCTTTGTTCGCCTTTTTAATCTTGAAAATTACTTTGTCTCCACCAAAAACCAGCCTTCAACCAAGCCGCCGCACACATTCCATTCCATGTCATGCCACACACACCAACATCAACACCACCACCACCAGCGGAAAAGGGTATCCTACCAGCACCACCACCACCGAAAACATATTATCAGCAGCTTTTCTTTGTCAAGTTTAAATACTTTCTTCCTTGCCACGCCGTGCCTTCATCATGGTCACGGTCGTGTCGGAGCATTGTTTTGTGGCGGTGGTATGGTGGTTTAGTAGATGGAGGATGAATATTATGATGATGGCAATGGGGAATAGTAAATGTTGGTTATAGTAGTACCAAACCTATCTAAGTTTTGTCCTGCAACGGCAATACAATGCGACGATGATCATACTGATGATAATAATACTGGTAGTTTGGTGGCTCTCAAGAGCTTTATATATTTTTTTCAACTTTTCACTGGGGAGTAGTATAAAAGCTTTGTGGAGAATTTTTATAGTCCCTTCTCTTTGCGCCATCATCATCATCCCTCCATCCACCATCGCCATGCACCATCCTCATCCTCCATCCTGTCTGACTTTGGCTTTACTTTTTTTAACTAAAAAAAGTTTTTAGTATGACGGTACGTACGGCAAAAGTAATCTTGTGCGAGTGAGTGAGTGATACATAAATATAAAGACAAGCCGCCTGCCTGCACAGCCTGCCATTCTTTCAGTGAAAAGCTTCATGTGATGGAACGTGACCATCGTATTTGTTCCATTTTGAAAATGCTGCTGTTGACGTTGCTGGTGGTGGTGGTGGTAGCGGTTGGCAATTTATAACGGGGATAATAATAATAATAATAATAAACGGAGAAGAAAGGTAATGTAGACATGGGAAAAATGTGTGAGTAGGCAGGAAAAAAATTATATGAATGAACTTGATCATCACCACACATATATCACCACCATGAGTGGGGAATGACTATGCTTTACTTGTAAGCTTTGTTGTTTTGTTTGTGGGCATCATCATCATCATTTATTTCCCTCTTTCAAAAAAACAATGCATCTACCTCTCTACACACCTACACCACTTTTAATCTGTTGTCTGTCTAAGTGTGCAGTAATAACATCAATCAGGAGAGCCTACATATTTATTTCTCTCTTTGACTCTATTTCGGCAGCATGAATAAAAAAGAAGATCAAATCAGGTGAAAAAATACTGACAATGCAATGCCGCTGGTACATCACAATAAAATTTGGCAAAGAGAAAAAAAATCATTTTAGAATTAACCACCCAGTAGTAATAGACTGATTACATTACACAAAACCACCGTATCAAAAAACCTTTTTTGTAGTTACAATAATAAAGTTTTATAATAGATTGATACATAGGCACATGAATTTTTATAGCTATAATAAAAAAAATGTAACATCTTCAGTCTTCGCCTTTTTAGATCTATTTTTTTTAACGATACGTCTTTTTTTCAAAGGAATTCTTTTCGGTTCAGATCATTTCTTATTATCATCATCATCGTCACTTTTTTTTATGTAGGTAGGTAGGTATGTACGTATCAAAGTTGAAGCGTGGCGAAATAATTTTAGCAATGTAATGATGATGACACCAAAATAATAACAATGGAAAACAACGCAGTAGATAAGTAAGTACCTAGATTGATTTTAATGGTGTGATTTGATAAAAGGATTTTTTTAACATGTCATTTCATTACCACCACTACCACACAAGTAAATTTCTGCCAGTTTAATCAAACCTCCTTTTTTAATTTAAAGAGCATTGTTGTTACATTTGACAAAGAAATGAGGACATGAGTGGGACAAAAAAATGAATTAATAGATAAGAATTTACACACATGCACACTGTAATTAATTATTAAGTAGGTGATGATGAGGTTTATGTGTTGTATGACCTATTGGTATTGGTTATTGACATTTTTTTCATCTTGTGAAGATCTGTCTTTAAATGACAAAATGTCGGTTGTGGGTGACTATGATAGTGGTTGTTGTGGTTTCCATTGTAAATTACGGATAATATGTTGTAGGTAGGTACACAATGTTTTATCCATGGTTGTTCACCCTTCACCCTTTGCTTTGTCCTCATCATTCACCACAACGATCAAATTAGAGTCGATCGATTAAGTTTGTTTTGAAGGTAAAAAATTGGTGATAGGAATACATGGCATGTTGATACGGTTAATTGACAAATATTTGAGTTTTGTTTAGCCAAGTTATCCTTCTATTTGATTGAGCATGCATGTTGATGATGTTACAGAGAAAGAATAAGCGATGCGTGATATTGGACAGTTGCAATTGTAGTACAAATTTTTCCTTTTTACTGATCATTCACCTACCACCACAAATAACCTAGCTCCAGTACATTTCCTACAGGAAAAAGAACAAAAAAATAAACAAATTATAGCTGCCTATTTTTAAGCCTGTGAAAAAAGGACTAAAGCTTTTGTCTATTTCAAAATGCTCATCATCCCTTTTCATGTTTTCATCAGACCATGCAGCAATTTTTTTACTGCATTGTTTTCCCAGCAATTTGCAAGTCTCCTTGTTTTCACATTTTGCATTTCCCGAAAGTAAACATTAAGAAAGTTTACACGTGTACATAGTTGAAAGAAAAACAAACAGCATTTTCACCGAAAATAAAAGTAACTCGAGTTTGGACGGAAGATCAATTTTCTCCCATTACTGCTAATGGGACAATGATGTACTAAAGTGCGTGTACAGAAAAGATAAGCAAATATCATTTCGTTTTGGTACGCTGCTGGAGAAATCTCTTTTTAATTTCTTGTTACAGAGATATACAAAACAAAGAGGTTAAAGCTTTGATATTTTTTTTGGGATGCTACTTTTATCCTCTGTACAACCTTGAACAAAAATTTATATAAAAGTTCAATGCATCCTCTTCTACTTACCACCACTTTGGTCCTTTACAACAACGAATCTTGCTTTGTTACCACCGTTTAAATTGAAGGTGTCACTTTACGTCAATTTTGTTTCTACGACGTGCCCTTCTTTTTTTGATTATCTTTCTGTTTACTTTACTTCTGCTGATAACAGTGTGGTGCCACCAACTGACCAAATTGGTGTGTCCTGTCCATGCCAGTTTCAATTTAACTTGGAAAGTCTGGAAATGAGTGGAAGTTGATGTTTCCATCACTCATTTTTTTGGAGTTTTCATAATATTTAGTTGTAAATGGTTACGTGTGACATCTTTTTATCTGGTTCATTATTATACCTACTTGCTACGCTTCACTACTACTGAAACTTGTAAGCACAATTGTCTTTCCATCCGTTTTATTCTTTTATCCTTATCATCCTTCGCTACCAGAGTAACCAGATGATTGATAGATAAAGCCCTGTCACTGTCACACATCCAATTTAGGATCAGCACTACCTAATTATGTAACTGGACTCCCAAAAAATTCCGTAAATATTACCACCATCATCAATCGATATACTGTTTCATCATTTAAAAAACTCCATCAGCCTCAAGAGCTGAGCAGATATAGTTTACATGCTTTGTATTATAAATAAAATAAGATACAAAATGATAACATACAATGTCAAAGGCAACGAGTCGAGTAGTGTGACCAGCCAGCACTATATTTTTATGATTTTTTTTCATGTGTAGTCATATTTTATCTTCAGTTCTTTGCCAGCAATGTGCTCGCTTGGAAGGCGCCTTTCCTAATTTGCATCTTTTTTTATCACTTGAATATAAAATCTTTGCAGATTCCAGACACCACCATATTATAGCTGAGTAGCAGTGCATTCAAAAAATATAAGATTTCACCGTCGTCTGGCTAAGCTACTATTTCGTAACTTTGCAGTAGTAGCTCTGGCTGT
>JAHZMZ010001068.1:1212-14719 GCA_027743805.1 Lepidocyrtoides sp. E14 | reverse complement strand
CAATGAGTCAGGCATCCAAGTACACACGGAGTAGTCTGTTGGTACAAAGTCGTCTGGAGTCTGTTGTCCAGCCAGTAATTTATTGCTAACAAAATAAGAGTGATTAATCTGATAAAAGATAAATACATAATTGGATGCAACATCAAACTGCTAAACCTTTTACTTTCCACTGCACTGCGCAGCAACGATATCATTTGTGTCCAGCACTGAATTCAAAGTAATGACCTAGCCATTTTTGGCAAACGTTCAATTTTACACATACCTTTGAATTATTGAATCTAGTGCTTGTATGATACTCATGTAGATGATATTTTCAACATTAGTTAATGTACAGAATTCGAAAATTATGTGCACACGTAAATTTTCCAAATAATCTGGCAATGGGAAAAACATGAGGTAGTACAAAGTACAATGCAATTACAAAAAATACAAAAATAAACCATAAAAACGTAAACAATTGACTTCTCTTTTTCAATATAGCCCACGCATATTCCAATCCACGGAGGTATTAGGGCTATTATCTATTATTACACAATCCTCATATACTTTTAACCTGCAGCATACCTTAGCTTGAGAGTTGATCCAACGCTTTAGGTACATAAGCATGCATAATTAAATCAAACACGTAATAAAACAACAGTATTGTCTCATTAGTCATTTATGTTGCCAAATCTTTAAGACTGATCACTCCTATTTGGAAAAACATGAGGTAGTACAAAGTACAATGCAATTACAAAAAATACAAAAATAAACCATAAAAACGTAAACAACCGACTTCTCTTTTTCAATACAGCCCACACATATTCCAATCCACGGAAGTATTAGGGCTAATATCTATTATTACACAATCCTCATATACTTTTAACCTGCACCATACCTTAACTTGAGAATTGATCCAACGCTTTAGGTAGCATAAGTGCATAAGCATGCATAATTAAATCAAACACATAATAAAACAACAGTATTGTCTCATTAGTCATTTATGTTGCCAAATCTTTAAGACTGATCACTCCTATTTTGAGTTGATGATGTGCATTGACCGTACACATAATAAACATCAGTCCAAAATTTCCCATCGTATAATTTGGTGAACCGATTAGGAACAATTATAAACATATTGTTGTTTACAGACACTTCACTGACAGGTTTATTGCACTTTCGATGTTTTCGGTGACAATTGACAACTTTGTTAATTCTGTAGAAAGTGAAATGCCTTTTATTTCTGTGAAACCCATTTTTAGATGTTACCTTACATGTTGATTTATGACGACTCAGTGAATGACACAACTATCCCACGACTTTCACCCCCCACGACATTGATCTTTCAGACTATGCAGTGCAATACCCTTAACCCATTCTTCTCAACTTGTAGCGTTATTGTTTCCCTGAAAAAAAAAAAAATTAGCCGGTTATTATAGAAAAAAAGAGATTACGTAAAACGGCCACAGTTAGTACCCATTTCTTTTGCACTGAGTTTTTATTGGGGGGCACACTTAGGTGAGTTTACCTTGTTTTCCAATGAAAGTGTTACGGAAGAAATTGGAAACGGAGTGAAATGAATGAGCCTCGTAACAATAAACACATGAAATGGGTAAATATATGAAGAACTAGCCACACCTCATAAAGAAATTTTATGCTCAGCCATCAACGGATCTAACTGAACTCATAAAACATTTAGTCTCCAGCTGTGATGCAAAGTGCGATCCTAAAAGTGAATTGACTTGGTTCAAGCTGCAGGTATGCTTGTATATATTGTATATATTATCTATATATAAACCATTGCCTGTGATGTTCGCATTTTTTGAACAACAAAAACAATTTTCTCATGCAGCACAGGTATGCGTATATTTAGATACGTGTACATCCTTCATGAAAAGTTATTTTTTCCCACCAGCAAGAAACCTTTGGTCACTTTTTTGAGCACGGAATATAGCGATACTGTTCTTTTATTCTTAGCTCAACAACCTCTTTAAGACAGGTACATTGACGAGAGAGAAGAGGCTCTTTAATATCTTCCTAAAAATAGAAATTTCAGTGTCGATTATATGGCCACACTACTGTGAAATAAAAAGGTGTAGATAGACTTGACCTTGTTTTTAATATACAGTAACTTATCAGCAGAGAAGCAACTTGGAATGAAAATGCACAGCAGAAAAATCGCCCTTGACTTACGATAATGAACGACAATGTGATGTAATATATGTGCATGCACTTGAAACTGAAAAGGAGAGTGAATGATTTCTTACTACCTCCGGGGTGTTCCTTTTTCAAACAATTCACTTCAAATCTTTCACTTTTTTTTCCTGACACCACCACTTCACATCTCCCTATGTGCTGTATACCTTTCCTAGTTTTTACTTTTATTCCTTTGCTACTGCAGCTTCTGCTGGTGTGGCCTATTTTAGGCAGGAAAAAAACATGTAATATTATTACTATCATTTGATTTTCATGATCTTTTATTTTTCTCAACAATTCTTGAAAAGATCAAAGCATTCTTTTTTCAGCATTATTGTACAAAGATGAGTTTTATGATGTACTAAAAGTTTTGTTAATATCATTCAAGCTCTTGTTGCAAGAAAAGGGAAAAACCCCCAGACCAGCTTGCTTGTTCTCTCAAATCAAGTTGAGGAAATGATAGGGAAGGAGGAAAGTAGTATTATGTGCTCTTGATATAATATATTCTTAAACATGCCTGAACGCTTGGTCGCTATAATAGTACGATACAAGGAATCGCTGGTGAAATATGAAGTAATGAGTAAAATGTTAATTCACACCCAAGCACCTCATTCCTTTGGCCATTGCAATGGCGATGATGATGGCCAGGCCCGTCCAGCAGACCGGTAGAGTTTTCTTAGCAAAGGCATTTTTATTTTATTATTAATAGTAATTGAAAGAGTGGGCCCCCTTCAATGTGTCAGCGATAAATTTTCAGAGGCTTGACTTCACACATAGATAGAGAAACAGGCGGTAAGAGTGCAGAAAGCAATTCATTCAGACTTGTGTGTTGTTCTCTCTAAGGTTTTTTAGACAGATATTATTACGGTAAGAAAAATAGGATGCGCTCAAGTATTCGCCATGTTGTTCTGTAACAGGGAAAAAACTCTGCATGCCACACATTACAGTACATTCATAATGGGTTTAATCTAACTTTGCAATACTCATCATTTTGCTCTTTATAGGTATTTAAAAATACATTCTACAACCACTAGTACATGTAATAATAATAATAATATGGACACTCTATTCAATTGCTTTAGAATTGTTCAAGTAAAAGACAGAAAACGGTTCGCCGCACATGCATTGGCATTTTGTCTGTTTATAGAAACTACATTTTTTTCTATGTTATGTAGTTTTAAAAGTCGGTGGAAGAGGAAGAAAAAAAGGAGGATGAAAAAATACGTTCACACTTCATAAAATTTTAAACTCTAACCCACCTTTTTGTCTCCTTTTTATTCTCAATAGATATATAGTTACAGTCTCATGTATTTACAGTACAGACGCAATTTTTCTGTTGCGTATCTATCTTACGAGGGTCTTGTTAAGAATTGGAGTGGTAGTGGTAGGTATACTCTAAGCACATTTGGCATAGCCAAAAATAATATGATCTATAAGGTATTTAAAGTAAGGCAACGTTATGCATAATATTATTATTATTATGAGATTACGGTATCATCTCAAAGTGATCGTATTCAGGGTGAACGATCATTGTTACCTTTTTTCACGAACATATCGAAATTGTTGTTGAGCTAACGAACTGTGCCGAATCGGTGTTTTTGTAGGTTTATAAATGGAAAGGATGAGAATCGCTGGATTGCTTGTTGTGATCCAAATTTTAATATGATTTTCTTTGCTCTCGAAGTAGCAATGACACATTTGATACGGTGTCATCCAAGTTGTCGTCCCTTTTACCAGACACATTTTTGTCCATTCTTAATATTTACCATTTATGAAAGGATAACCCGTATTGTTAAGTTTGCACAGAATAATCTCATTGATTGAGCATATAAGCTTAACCCAATATGTTCAATGACGATACTTTGCTTCTGTTTTGAAAAAAATGGATTGAAAACTTGAAAGTAGGCAGGTTCTGCTGAAAAAAGTAGTCAATAGGACAAGAGATTAAAAAGCCATTTCAATAAACAACCATGTCCATCTATCTCTTGTCGCTGAAATGGTCTGGAAAAATTGAAGTGACTTTTAAAACCGTGAATGTACATATTGCGCTATTACATTTGCTCTGGGTCGAGTCGTCGTGATAAAAAGATACAGTTTCAGCTTGCGCTCCAACAAACTTTGGACGAGGAATATAAATACATACATACATAAATAGATAAAGAGCGAGAATTTCTGTTAAAAGGGCTTGGTAAAGAAATATGCTTACTGACAATAGAAAAGTTAGATAATATTATGGATGTGTATGTGTGAGTGTATGGGAGCACCAGCACTTCACTAAAATCAAATCAAATCAAAATCGAATAAATTATTCAAAGAGGCCGAACAGCTAAAAGATTTTTGGCGTGGTACATTATTACTATTATTACTTTGATGTAAAAAGCATCTTTTAAGTGTGTGCAAGTTATCGTTCTGCTCTCCTGTTCTCGCTAAAGCGACTGTGGAAAGGTACCGACAATTTTTCTTCCCTTGTTGTGCCGTTCTTATTATTGACTCATGTAAATTACCAAATCCATTATCGTTCGTGTTGATGGGATTTTTGGGTAGAGTACTGCCACCATCACCACCACCACCACCACTACCAATGTACAATACCAGTTCAGAGAAATATTATTATAATATGCGGCTCATACAAAACAACCTAACTTACCTATACCCCTTTTTATTACGGCCGGTTGATTCGCTAAATGAAATTAAATTCTTCTCTAACAACAACAAAAACATCTTCACCTGTAAAATGACGACAGGCTTCATGATCATTTTTATGTTTGAAAGTAGTTAGTGGTTGGATTGCATGGAGGAAGAAAGGAATAAAGCAACGTAATGATGAGTTGTATAGAAAGTTATACCTATATATTTAAAGAAAATGTTTATATCCGTTGCATCATCAACTCACTTACATACAAGTCACACATCCGTATTGTTTATGGACAAGTAGACACTTACAGCTTGTCAGTTATAGTGGTCAAATAAACCTGCTACCTGCTCTGTTCTTGAACTTGAGCGCAGCATAATACTATATATTTCATGACATTTTTTTCAATATCCTAATTTCCTGTCTTGTCAGTTGCAATTATTATTTTGCCAAAAATGAAATGTTGTGCTGGAGGAGCACAATATTTGAAAATTACTGGAAAGTAAAAAAAAATTACAAAAAAAAATTTACAAGATCCGAATGAAATTCACACCAAATGCAAGAAAACTTTTTAGAAAAACAAGAATTCTTGACTTTCCTCAGTATCACAAAAATTTGTTTTTAATTCAGTGTATCTAAAATGCACTAAAAAATCCTATCGATTTATGTTACGCATCACGTATACGCAAACAAGACAATTCTCAGTGATATCAAATTATTGAGTTTATATGCCTACTTAATGATACTTAAACACGTACAGATGTACAGTTACACTTTTTACAAAAGTTACATGGTTGTGTACATGAATTTGTTTCTTAAATGTTGTTCGGTTGTTTCTCTTCATGTTAGACTGATATAATACTATACACACACAGCATAATACGCACAACCCAGGAAAAGTTACAGCAGTTTTGATAATTTTCCTTGTAAAATGCAATGCATGCCCATCCCAACCTGAAATGTGCGGACCCCTTGCCGTGATTTCATACTTTGACTAACATTAAGGGCAACCCATTACATGTGTGATACAGCTGAAACTGACACGATCAGTGGTGACTGGATGTAATTTATATTATTTAATAACAATTCAAGATCCATTGAACCTACAGGTAGCGACATACAATGTTCTCTGTTGTAGGTTATTTATCAAACTACTTACACACTTTTTTACATATCAAGACCAAAACTACTACACGTTGAGTAATGGAAATCCTAGTAACTGTGAGCGAAATAGTAAAGTAGATAGATATATGGTAAAGTATAGCCATATTAATTTTGATATAATGTATCAAATCTACTGCTGCTAAAGATTAGCGCACATTTGAACAAACTGCTTTCCCACTAAATGTACATGATTGTTGTTGTTGTTCAACAATCGACCACCATGTCACCATCAGGAGGGCCGTTAGATAAAAAGCATGTAGCTTTTATATAAATCCATGCATGTTGCTTATAGTCTTCGTCAACCCTAGCTAAGAGGAATAATATAAGAGATTGAAACCATGAAAGGGGTGAAAAAAATTATGACATGTAAATATACAGAAATATATTTGGTTAAATTAAGTATCTGAATCAGATCATCCTTTAAAATATCAAATATCATCTCTCACCTCTTCAATCAAATTAGGATAAACATCAGCCAAGCCCAAGAGATGAGCAAGACATGAGATCTAGATCATATGCTAATGCTAATCTCCTCTGATCGCGAACATCTTTCATATTCTTACAACAACAAAAGAGGACCACTGCCGTTGTAAATCGATTTGAATTTGTTAGTATGTCTGTGATAATGGTGTATCTCAACAGCATTAATATTACGATGAGTTGTTCTTCCATAATTGTATTTGTTTATAGAATTATTATTTTGACCATCCTATGAATAAAAATTATATACGGGAGAAGATGCGAGTACTAATTTTCAGGGGCGAGGTCAATAATCAAATTCCATTACTGTAATAGAGAATGGTCATCACATTATGCGGATATGATGATGATACTGCATGAAATTGGAGTGGCGCCAGGAAAGATAAATATCACTTATGATGATCGAACTAAAGTCAACAGCTAGCTATTAGCTATTATACTTACCACCATCACTTGATTTCATTTCGTTAGTTTTGTTTGTGCACAATAATTGTCTGGCTGTAAGCATCATTGCAAAAATCTCATTCAATTCAATATTTTTCATGTCATGTCTGCATACTACTTTTTATTTATCCCTATTATGTTAATCTCAATTTAACCTTGCTTGCAAGTAAGTATTGATCTCGGGCTGACAAAAAAAATTAATCATAAGTAATACTTCCAAATGTTGATGTTAATAAGCTATACTTTGTCAATAGTCAATAATACACATTTAATTTAATATTTTGCTTTATTATATAAATTAAATAAACTGTGCTACCTAAGTATTCACAGTAATAGCAGTAAAATCAACATGCATTGCTCTTCCTGTTGATTACAATGATAACGATTAACTTTAGTAGATTGGATTGACTGGAAGTCAGTGTAATAGGTAATAACAAAGAATCAAAGTAACTGTCATGCATTATGAAGAATCAATCTTAGTAAATTCATTGAGTTCGAAGCAGTAACTATTAACTATACATTCATAACGACTTTGCTGCGGTGATTAGTCAAGTTCATTGCTAATTCATATTTTTGTTAGCGTTTGTAGTAGGGAAGTAATCAGAAATAATACGCATAAATCTTATGTACTTAAATGTATCCATTTTCGAGAGAACAAATGGAGCAACTAGACAAAGGTTGACCGCTTACACGTTTGGTAGTGATCCACTTTTATCGCTCGCTGCAAAAAAATTAATATGTACATATTGATGAAATAATATAAAGTACCAATACATGATATACGAGACAATATATAATTTGTGATAAAATGTGGACCGATATATTTACGATTAGTAATGAAGTGTATCAAAAGGTTCATGTAGGTTTTTTTAGAGTTGTTCAACCGGGTGGGCTACTTAGTATATCAGTATATCATATTTTATGTGCATAACTTTTTGTATTGATCCCATCCTTCTTATCAGGAGCAATCAAAACACAGTAAATTATATCACATTACAAGAGTGATTGCGTTCGGTTGTTAATGAGAATCTTCATTCTTATATATTATTACTGATTTATTTAATAATTTAGTCTGTTCATGCCGTACAACAGTACTTTTATTGCTTGTTAGACTTTTTGTGAATAATGAGCACGAAACAAGAGGAGCTAAATGAAAAGGACACATTAAGGTGCGGAAGGTCTTCGTTGAAAATACATTTAACATTGCTCAGGAGTAATATACCCAACTACTGTTGGCACAATCCCTCTTCATCTTACCTTTCATTTTATTTCATAAACATACTTAATTGCTCTATTGTCCATTAATTTACTACCACTAATAACAATCATAATCCTGATAATACAGACGTTATATTTAGCCATCATTAAAACATGAAGATGGAGCGAGGGTCCACTTAAAAAGAAGAGAGGAATCGAAAGGAAGACACTTTACTGTTTTGTTTGATGTATTATACACGGCTATATGGCTATTACTACTACATTTGCCTTGTTATCGCTTCAATTTATTTCTATTGTAAACAATGCTCTTCTGGTGATGACCTTCATTAAGAAGTTTGCCCCTGCACATCCATCCAATCCGAATGCTAATTGTGACAGTGTACAAAAATATGCACTATGTAATAATAAGAATGTTGTGTTTTCTGGTAAGCCTGTTTCTGGGATTGGTGCTGTATGCAAGTTTTATAATTTTACTTATGTAGAACTTTTATAATAAAAGTAATGTTAATTGTGATTTCATCTTACAATTTGATTTATCATTTTGGTAGGAAAATGTTTATTAGTTTTGTCACAAAATGTTATTTTATGGTAAATTAAATAGGAACCTAAAGTACATGACTCGCCTTGGAAAAGTATTAATATTAATTATAAATATTTTTAATATTCATTGATAGTAGGCAGTTAAAAGTAACGTGATCAAAAAAATATCCGTGACTTCAAATTACTTAAAGTATCAATGATACGTCCGGCTTGATGGAGAGAGTTTTGATGAGTGCATATGAACATCATATTCTTAAATGATGAAATGTAGTTTTATAGTTTGTTTTATGAATTGATATGATACAGATTTTGTTGATTTTTCACCTGGTCGATATTTTGAGCATGTCCGGTCTACAAAGAATAATGAGATTTGTTTGAGCTGATGTAAGTGTAAAAGGTGTTTGAACTTTGATCCTGTTGTTAGTATTGTGTGTGTGCCCGAAATGGCGATGATGATGAAACGTAAAAAATTAGCTTGACAAACGTCTCTCTCAAGAACTTATACTTAGACGAAGGAAGTTGCACACATTCCGTAAATATGTGTATGAAAGCACTTTTTATGCTTTTTGTTTCTAATGATGAATCGACTTTATTACTGACGATGAGTGACTTGTGAGCTACACCTTTGGTAAGTAAAGCATGTACACACGACGAAAGTATTGGGATGTTTGCTTAATCATTTAACATCTTACGATCTTTCTCTTCTTGGATAATACTGGGATGGAAATATATAAGGAGAGTCTAAATTAAAAGAAGTAAGAGCAGAGCAATGAGTGAACGAGTGAGATGTAAAAATAAGGCAGAGCAGTGTCATGTTTGTATTTTACAAGGAACAAAAGTGATTTTTTCAGTATCATCGCAATCTAGCCAACAAAGTTCAAACATTTTCTTTCTCCCTGTCCTGTTTACATTTTACATTCCAAAGTTGTAGTAGCAAACAACCTCAAGTTTTAGTCGACGTTCGTTCGTTCGTTCATGTCATTTTTGTACCTTTGTTTGTCTCATTTCCTCGGTTTGGTATGTTAGCATTTGTAACAGCCAACTTAAACATTAAATTCTCTATGTATGTTTTATTTAATAAGATTTACAAAGAACATTACTTATGAATAACACAAAATTTATGGATTATGTTATATGTACGTAGGTGGTAGTAGTAGGAGCAGGTAGTTATACTCGCAAATACATTTAAAGTCTGTTTTAATAGAATAAATGATTATGTGATGACTTACGTTTCCTTTTTGTTAAAGTGGTAAGTTTTGCCTTAAGAGAACAGTTTGTTCTGTGTAGTTTGTAATATTTGTAGTTTTTACTGTACAGTAAAATATATTATTCATTCGAATTATTGCCAAATCTTGTTAGCAAACTGGGAAAATAAGAGCGGGCATGGACACAGGGAACCATTTAGAAGTATACCCCATTGAAAAATATTATGAGATCGTTAGTCAGTTAGCCCTACTACTTTCCGTTTGAATCTTTTATCCAATGTTTTGTTTTCAATTCCCTTAAAAGGGAAATATTTTATTCCAGTGAGAAATCTAAAATATGTTTCAAGTTATGAGTCCTCTGTCATAATCAGCAGCATGACTTCGCAGAACCACAATGGCATTTCCACCAATTCATCACGCTTCAAAAATAAAAATTCGGATTCTTACCAATATTTTTTTATTTGAGCAATATCATTGTTTATCCATCCCAATAACTGTTTTCTGGGCTACGCCAGATCGTGTCAAAAGCAGAAAAGGTATTCTTTTTCTGGTTTCATTGCCAAGTTTCCCATCTTTTTCAATATCATTGACACCGATGTGTATAGTATGAACCAATCATGGTGGTGTCAGTGGTGTGGCTGTCAGTTTTTTTGTTGCGCTGGCAGGCATCTATCTACTTTTACACATTGTAGGTCTAGTTGATCGGTTTGACTTTTTTTGTACTGTAATAAGAAATAGAATGCTTTAACTGTCGCAAGGTACAAATCATTGTGGGAGGGCGTGCTCTTATTCTTATATTTCGTTTCTCAACAGTCATCACCGTCATAAAGCTGAAATAATGATAATAATGACGAAAAATCCTTTTCTTCCTCTTTATATCTAACTGTTAGAAAGAAAGCTAAAAAACTATTCATAACCAAACCATCATCATCATCAAATCCCAAGAGTCATCACCATCTGAAGGTTAGTTTTAAAAAAGTAGAATGAGTCCTATAGTCTACCACAGCGCGGTTATTTTGAAGGCGACGAAATAGCACCTCGGCATACCTCAATGATACCCTGTCAAGAAAGATCAATCATTGTTGCTAGATTAGTGGTAATTTCTTTCTTTCAGACTGTGGAAAGTTATGTATGACATAAGGTTTTCTCTTTTCGGTGTTGGCTCTCTTTGCCTTATAACGAGACCGAGCCTTGTTGTATCTACTTTTTAAATGATCACACAAGTTAAGTTAGTTAGGAACTTTTAAAGTCAGTGTAAAAAAGCTTTATATGTCACGATATGGTTTTTATCTTCCATCTCTCAATGATACCCTGTCAAGAAAGATCAATCATTGTTGCTAGATTAGTGGTAATTTCTTTCAGACTGTGGAATGACAAAAGGTTTTCTCTTTTCGGTGTTGGCTCTCTTTGCCTTATAACGAGACCGAGCCTTGTTGTATCAACTTTTTAAATGATCACACAAGTTAAGTTAGTTAGAAACTTTTAAAGTCAGTGTAAAAAAGCTTTATATGTCACGATATGGTTTTTATCTTCCATCATCGAGATTCTGGGGAAATTCTCTATGCTAAAAATAGTATTTAAACCGATTTTTCGAAAATTCATCAACTATGTTCCTTTAAATATTGCTGAATCAGCATTATTTATGACCTTTATACATAGAAAATTAAACGGCTGAAACCCCAAGAAATTTGTATGGAGTAATGTGTACGTAAAAATATCTGTATTTACTGTATTTACATGATTATATGACAAAAGTTTTGATGGTACAGCTTGTATTTCACATAAAACAATTTGCTACTAAAGTTGTTCGTCATTCCATGTAAAGCTGATTCCTGTTTGCTTTGGACCCATTGTAGCGGTGTACGTTATGAGTAGGGGTGAAGAAGAGCTTATTTTTGCCGAGGTAAATAGATCTGCCTCACAATACCTGCAATAAAAGATGTTTCTTATCATGTCAGGTTACATGTTGATGCTGAAGCAACAAACCATAGGGCAGAACGAGTGTCTTTTCTCACGATAACAAATAAGAGTCTGAAAATTTCATGGCCTTCATAATTGCTTACCTAAGTCTTACAGTGAAACCGTCCTGAAACAGTTGATGAACACTGAAATAATTGTGATTGCATCCACGTATTAATGAGATGAGGTCGACCTTGTTCACTGATATTGTTAATGCTCCATTTGAATGTGGAAGATCCGGTGGAGTTAGCACAAACGTAGAGAAAATGTTTATATGATGCTCGAGTGGTTTTCCGGGCCATGTTATACCTCCAGACGGCGATACCAAATGACTGTGTTCGTATAAGTAACCAGATAATTCATTGTACCCAAAACCGAAATATTCCAGAAAAAATCCTTTCCCTGTTCCAGTTTGATCCGTTGTCAAAACTAAAAATACAGTGGGACCTATTACTCCAACTATTCTGTTCCCTGTTTTAGTATCACTGTAAAAAGCCAATAAAATTACATATCATTAAAAATCCCAATTTTAACTCGGTTTAAGTCAAATAAATGTGCGTTTGATTAAGTTATGTTATGAAACACATGTTAATGCATAATATGCATGAAATTAAAAAGACTACATTTGAGCTTTTCTTTCCAGAATCCCACTTTCATCGGCAACGTATACTGCTAAATGATCATTTTCAGAATGGAATCCAGATGCGTGCATTAAGAAGGATGTTTGCCATTTTGGAGTACGTATAGTCCAAATGCAACGCTCGTTGTTACTGTAATTACCTTCATGCTTGTAGCTTATATACCCTCGTTGTGCGATCAGCAACTCGCCACATTTCGCTTAAGTATAAAATAAGGACAAATTCAAACATTTTTAATTCAAACATTTGACCCGGGTTTCAATTTTCTATACAAGTTTCTTACTGCTGTTCAGCTGCAAAGGAAACTCGGGTTGATCAGGTGGAAGAAGTTTTTGTGATAAACTGTTTTTGTTATATATCACCGCTGCACCATTCACATCTGCAATATTATGTAAGCTCGTTATAATTTTGTCACGAAATCTCTCAAATAGATGTACTTATGTAAGCATTACCTGCAACACTTGTAAATACAACTATGCACAAAAGTAAAACGATCGCGAACATTTTTTAGTATCACTGTAAAAAGCCAATAAAATTACATATCATTAAAAATCCCAATTTTAACTCGGTTTAAGTCAAATAAATGTGCGTTTGATTAAGTTATGAGACACATGTTAATGCATAATATGCATGAAATTAAAAAGACTACATTTGAGCTTTTCTTTCCAGAATCTCACTTTCATCGGCAACATATACTGCTAAATGATATAATTTTGTCACGAAATCTCTCAAATAGATGTACTTATGGAAGCATTACCTGCAACACTTGCAAATGCAACCATGCACAAAAGTAAAACGATCACGAGCATTTTATTTATAACCTGTTTAAAAATTTCTATCAGATAAAAAATAACTGGTACTCCTGTGCTAATCCAGTAAAGAAAATAAACTTTAAACCCTCATTTTCTACTTTATATAGAATGGAGATTTTTGGTAAATGTAAGATTATTTTACTTAAAAGTATATTATGATACCGCTGTAGCGCATACGTTGATAATATGTGCATGTGTACATTTATCTTATTTCCGTCGCTTGAATATCCTGTGTTGACA
>JAHZMZ010001066.1:0-10066 GCA_027743805.1 Lepidocyrtoides sp. E14 | reverse complement strand
AATCACTGGTGCTACTCTTTCTACATCAGAGGGAGGTGGAAGTGGCGTACATCCACCTCTTGTCCTCTAAACTGCTTTCTTGCATGTTGTCATTTTTTTCTTGGCATTTGTTTTCAAATTGTCCCTCACCTTTCGAAGTTGCGCTTCTTTTCTTTTCATAGTTTGAGGGTAAGAGTTGAGCAACGCTTCGATTTTCTTCCAAGCAGCAATTTTCTTAACATGCACCGTCATGTGGGTCTTCTTATTTTCGATAATTGATTTTTTTCCTCAATCAATTGGATCATCAAACTCTTTTCGTACTCAGTTATGGGTGGCGTTTTTTGCCGTCTTGTGTCAGAAACATCTTCTGCTTCCCCATCCGATGTGTATTGTGAAAAATCCATCTCCAGAACGTGATTTTTAAAGAAAGTCGGGTAAAGATGATGTAAAATTTTTAAAACTGCAATTAAAAAAGTACGGTACTCAACAGTCAGTGCAGCAGTCACGCAAAAGCTGAGTAGATGTCAACTTCCCACCTGGTCGTGTTGTCTCGCTGTCTGGTTTGAAAGTGCTTTGAAATGATGTTAAAAACACGCACCATCTAGTTGACTTTGAGTAGTGAATTATTTGTGCAGCTAACTTTTCGGTAAGGAAAAGTGCTACCTTAGCCTTTTCAAAGAAATAATTAAAAATGCCAATTGGGTTGAAAGGTTGAGGGGAAGGTGTGCCTTTCCTAATTTAAGGGAAAGGCACTCCTTGGCAACGAGGAACGATTAAAAATATGGGCCTATATGCAAATATGTTTTGTCTAGTGACTTTTGAACATTTCTTTGGTGGATAAAAAATGGACATCAATGTACCCGGATGGGAGTATTTAAGAATGGTCACGACTTTTAATATACTCGTGTGGTATTTTTTAAGATATTATACTTATATGCAATAATATGTTTCAAAAAGAACTCAATTTTTTAGTTATGTACATCACCCAATGCCCATTGCATCATCATAAACTTATATGAAAATGCATATCATATTACAACAACATGCACTAAAAGTCAGATAGCTACATACATCATGCATCAGTTTAAAATTGACTTTACTGTGATTCATGGCAAAATAGGTATTTAAATAAATAGTCTTGAGGATCGGCTGTCTGATCATTTTTGAGCATATTTTTGAAAAAGAAGATGGTTCTCTATTTTACCAACGTTGAAACGTTTTGTCATCATTGGTATGGTAGGTAAGATGTGCAAGAAAGAATTGATTACATTGTACATACATAGTAGGTACATACGTAACGATCAGTATTTATAATACTGCAATCAAATTTACTGTTCTATAATTATAAAAATCAATACTCGTTTGTATTACATTTGTAAGTTGATGGCATTAGTACCATCACGAATAAGCTTAATTACTGTAAATACCAGCAGTTTTTACCAGACTTTGGCTTTAAAATTCATAAATGGCAGGGTCTCCTTTTGGGAATTCGGCAATCCGCTTTCATAAAACAATTTTTCTATTGGTGTTTTTTACAAATATTAGACGCAATCTCGTATGGAGTGCATTTAGAGGAATATCCATCATGATATTGTCCTTTTATCTTACGATGGGATAATGAGTTGAGCTGAAGTGCATTACATCACCAATAGTAACACTGATTTCCATTCACATTGATTTTTATTTTAAACCAAAGTAGAAAAATTGTTCTGCCAAATCACTATCATCTTTTTTCACTTCTGGCAACAAAAGCCTTTCTGAAGAAATTGCTCCATCAGCAAATTAACTATAAATAGCATAAATGAAACGTCATTTTTTGACGGTATCAGTGTTTCTTTTAGTGTACATGGGACTAGTGATGAAAGCATCAATTGGCAAATGCTGTTTCAGAAGCAATAGAATTAATTAAAAACCAGTTGGCTATTTATATTCTCTGGACCTTAATATGGGTTCTAATGCCACCCGTTTTTGTCATAATATAAAATATCTTTTACAAACGGTAAACAATAGCTGGCAAAAGTAATTGGAAGCTTTAAACCGACGAAACGTGATTATACTAAAAGATATCTTGGTAAAAGGTAGCTGCAATTCAAAAATGATAAATAATAATAATTAAAGAAGTGTATTGCTTACGCTACGATGAACTAACATAACTTTCTTCATCTTCACACTGCACATCATTGCTTCTCCTCCTAATTATTTTTGCGCATCCCTTTTAAAATACGGACTCCTGGTTTTATTATCAGCAACTTTATCATGCGTGTTGTTGATGCTGGCTGAGGTATTTATATTGGTATATAAATTTCAGATCCCACTCTTGATATTTCCAATTCATTCCTTTCGAGTACAAGAGCAACAACGCAGAGGCAAACGAACCAAGCAAAAATATTTTCACATTCGCACGCAGTGCAGCATGGAGTTACTCATAGAGGTTAGGTTGCTTTTTTTTGTTTGCAACTTTGTAGTCTTAGCGTACTAATTACCGATCATTACAATGCAGGAATTGTGCATATAATAATGACCACCAAATGTAAAGAAAGATATAACACATACCAGTGTCTAGTTTTTTTAAATGCCATTTTCTAGATTATCATCAGTTATTTACGCTACGCATGAATGAAATGCCCAAAGAGCAGTTACTACAGATGCGCTCAGCATTCCTTATTTTTTATTTATTGTACGTTAGATGCACCAAACTAAGTTGTGCTTGTGTGCTGCAAAGATACAGGATGACCACGTTTATCACCTGGTTAGCAGTGTAGGAATCTTGATAAAAAGTTTGCTCATTGATTCTTTACCGACCACCCTAAACGATGGATAGAATGAATCTATAAGTATGGAAAGGGGCACGAACGAAGAAGAAGCAATTAAGTCTAGTAGTATGCACTGAGCTACCACCTCATTATTACCAATGGCACTCTTTCAATATCTCGCATGCACATAAATTATTTACGCGTGGAGGCCGTTATTCCATTTATTTACTTGCATTACCTAGCTTATCTTCCATCTACACACATATGCTTTAAACAGGAGTTGCAGTTGGTTAAACCGTATAGAAAGTATACCTAATTGCAATATGATAATATAAAAAAAATAACAATGAGGAGTGAAACCAAAAATGACAATGTAGAAACGTGCGGTTTCTCCTGATGCTGGGTACAGTGGGTGAAACGACTTGGCACAATAGGCATGTGGCAACGTGTCGGTGTATGCATGCATATTTTACATTAATAAAAATAACACCTAATACTCTCGTACCTCTTCTGCGTATTTCCAAAATTCTACACCAGTCCCACCGGATCGTCATTGCTATTAATTGGAATCAATAATTTTTATCTGATTCGACCACCGACTGTAATAAGCAATTAATTCTGCCACTTTTACCATGTTGAATGATCTGATAATGTTGATCACTTGATCAGATTGCCCAGAGGAACCTGGGGTACAGTGATAATTGCTTCTGTATTCACTTTCGCACCGCAATTACTGTTTGCCTCTGTTTTTTTTGCAGTCATTAAAATTTCTTGTCCCCTTTGCAGTTGTGAAATGCTAGTAAACAATAATTGAAAACACGCTGGATACAAATCAAATGAATGACAATTATTACTAGAGTGTTGCTGCTGTTAGATTTTTTGAGCACTGTATATTGTATGCACTATGGAGCTTGTTCACTTTGGTATTCGATAAAAAACAATCCAAAATAGTAGTTCTTCTTGCTTTTTTTGCACGATCTTTGTTTATCATAAATCACATAAAAAAGCAATAAAACAAGCAGAACCGTCCCACATAATTGATGTTTACTACCGTTGAAGTTGATAGCTATAGATATTGATACGAGATTTTTGTGCCTTTTTTTCTCAAATCGTCCAACTCACTGTTGACTGTGCTGGCTGTCTGTCTGTACATATTACTGTATTGTCAGACAACGTATACAATCAATAGAATATTATGTAGGATGGATCCCGTAGATTATTTACTATTGCTGGTGCACCCGCATAACCCTACTGACAAGAAACAAAAGTTTCAACAATGGGTCAAGCACATTCTCAATGAAAGTTGCGTTCAAGTTAACTGAAAGTGAAAATAGATAAAAATCTCAGCTGCAGTCGACAGCAAATATCAAAACCAGCATGAAAATACAAAAATAAAGTATCATATTCCTACACATACAAGCATCATATTATAATCTATTTGGGCCACATCTATGTTGAATATCTCATCATGTCCAAATATACTCTCTCGAAAAGAAAGAAAATTATTAAAAATCCATATTAGTTCAAACACTTATTTTTATTATTCTCAATGCTAAGTGTACCCGAAACAAAGCTTAGAATTTCAGAAGAAGTATACACATACATTGTATACTAACTCGCTTGCTAGTTTGTCACTTGTATGCATAATATGAAAAATGTAATAGGTGCACGCGTTTTTTTTCCTTTATAAAACCTCACACAAAACAAAACAAACATTTTTCTGTTCAATATTCAATGATGCTGCTGTTGCTGCTGATGATGGTAAGAAGGAAATTTTATGCGTACGAGTGAGTGACACCGCTGTGAATGAATGTTTAATGTGATCACGACATGTCCCACAAAAAAAACACTGCACAAAAGAACGTTAAGCCATCTTCACATAGCATTGTTGGGAGATAATAATATGATTATGACGGCAAGAAAATAAGGAAAGTACAAGCATGTGTGTAACCAATCAATGTTTCATTTCAATTGCACAGGGTCTCCGTGGCTAATTTGTATCTACTTGTTGCAAGTGTGAATATATTGCATGAAAATCATGTGGGGTCTAATGCAGTTAAAAATCTACAATGATTGCAAGTACTCACCCATATTTGCAAAAAAAAAACATTCATTCTTTTCATGAGAGGGTAAGCAAAGTAAACAAGAGAAGTGATAAAAATAAGCATGAAATGTTTTTATATGTATTTTACTTTCCGTTTCACATTATGTCTGTTGTTGTTTTAGTATACCGGTGGGAGACATGTTAAGTTAGACCAACTGGTGAGTGATCTTTCATTTAGTCCTTGTAAAATAATTATCAATTTTTTATAGTATCCATATTCACAAAGGTATCAGTTCATTGTACGCTAGTACAGTACCGATTTATCGTTTCACCTACTTCAGTATAGTAGAAATAAGATTGGGAAGGTCCTTCAGTTCAGTTTGACGAACAAAATTCCTTGTGTTTAATATTTGTACTGAATTGTCGTGTGAATGAGTTCATAGAAATATTTGACTTGAATTTGAGCATTTATGGTAAACCAAACTGTGGGAGGGCTTTCATTTGACTAGAAAAATTCTTTCTTGAGCACGCATCTTTTTTATTGCTTTGCA
This sequence comes from Lepidocyrtoides sp. E14, assembly GCA_027743805.1. Lineage (NCBI taxonomy): Eukaryota > Metazoa > Arthropoda > Collembola > Entomobryomorpha > Entomobryidae > Lepidocyrtoides > Lepidocyrtoides sp. E14. The sequence continues at coordinate 4,739 of JAHZMZ010001066.1, read as the reverse complement.
ATATCATATTTTTGCATTTGATGAATTTACAAAACTACATACTATGCTGATAATGTTATCATTATTATACTCTTACGTAAAATGCATTTACCGTTTTGGAATGATCTTCATTTAATCGTGATGATGGCTATTATACGCTTTATTTGAGGTGAACAGTTTTTATTATTATATTATTTAACGGTGCCTGCAGGTGTTTGAATGTTTGTGTGCGCTATGCGTTTCTTGAGCACGAAATATCATCGTCATTGTCATCTGAATGAAAACGATATTTCGTGAGTCTTGGATTAAAAAATTTTTACAATAAAAGTTTGCTGGGACGGCATCTGATGCCCATTAGAAATAGACACGCTATTTTTTATGAAACTTCAATTTGAAAGGAATGAAGAAGACAGAAGGAGACACAACGATTTAATAACTTAACTGATGGAGGCAATAAGGCAATTATGTTATGATAGTGAACACAAAAATATTCAATTTAAACTCATGTAGTTTGCATGTAAACATTTTTATGACACGATCGCATCATTGTTACAACATCAATCCTTTCTTTTTCCATCAATTACTTAATGCGTACGGATAATATCTTCTTGCTGGTATGCACATTGATAGTTGCTGATTCATGCTATTCACTGCAGTTGTATAATGAGCCTGCAAGAAAAGGCTTATCTTAATAGTTCAATTATTCCATTTGTTATGTTAATCAACTTATTTTGATATGAGAAATATTGCTTCTGTGATATATCATATTTGCTACTATGCATGCAATGTTCTTGTTAATTCTGCTTTTTAATATACATTTACCATATATCTGACAGAAGAAACAATTTAACAAGTCAAACTCAACAGAGTTTCGATTTACTATATGCATTGCATTTTCAAAATTGATAAAGCTTAGATTACTACATAGTCGGTACATGTAAACTTACTTGGAATAGTTCCGTTAGACCTGAGATTTCCGTTTGGTCTCATTTCACTCCTTTTTCACTCATCCTATTTTCATCATTCAGTTTTTATTAGATACTGGTAGCTTTTAGCTGCGTTGCTGGTCAACAACGTTTTCTTAATCCGAGTTAATAAGTGGAAGGTTTTTATAGAAACTAGAACAACGAAATGTCCATCCAATGGCACAGTATCGAAAAACAAACATTCACATTTTTCTATGCGTGTGATGGAAATCACAAAGCATGAAAACTTGTTCACTGTCAAAATTATGGCTGCACAAAATTAGTACACATGTTCACACGAATCAAGTTGAAAACTTCATCTCCGGCACGACAACTGAGTATTACTTGTTTATGATCATGATTCTCTGGAAGAAAACTGTTCTTGCTGACATTTAGTTGTCTTAATGTTCATAATGTTAAATTATGTATTAGCAGAGAAATATCAACCCATTTTCTTATATACCTAAATGAGTGATTTTACCATGAGATAAAATATGGACTAAAGAAATGTTCACACGATGAATCGCATTTCATGATGAAGTGGTTGTTAAAACTACTTGCATTCTCTATCATCTGCCTTGTAAGCTCACCAACTGACGATACAGATAGTATAAAGAGTAAGGTAAGCAGTAATTAAAAAAAAGAAGATAATATTGAATGCTACAGATACACTGGTAAACCCAATAAAAGTAAAGGTAAAGTCATATTATATTATGCCATCGTAAAAAAATAACGCGACACCCTTCCTTTTAATTGAATGCATAATGCATATTTTGCCATTGGTTAAAGGTCGGATATAAGGGCACGAATTAAAGTTGCTTCTCAATGCAAAGATTTTTTCTTTCTTCGTCTGTAGCTATTTAATAACTACATACCATGAAAATTTTGACTTTTCTTTTGAATACTCTTGTATGCCAAAGCATATTCTGCAAGTAGCATTTACATGTACAATACGTTGTATTTATGCTTACTTTTTTGCATTTTGAATTCAAAAAGCAGAAACCGAATACAAATGAAAGACACGTACTAGCAATTGAATTTTTTCTCTTCTTTTATGCATGTTACACTCATTATTATTATATCATTGCGCATATTTTATACAAGTTTTATATAATGCTTTGCAGGTATGTATAGTAGTGTCAATTATTATAACGACCGACAATCAGATTCATACACTATATTACTACTACTACTACACTACCACAGCTCCGTGGGAAAATCACATTATTTGCTAACAATGGAAATGTACTTGACATCAAACAATCACTGCATTTTGAAGAACCTACAAACTGAATTACTTCAGTCAATACTCTGTGCCATGCCACCTTTATAAAGAAATCATTGGCACGACTGACAACCAACTGCCACTTGCAGGGAACATGGTAAAAAAGATTTCATGGTTAACTTACGTAGTAATCTGGTTTTTACTATGATCGGCTGATTTTCCCCTTAACAAATAAAGTGGCAGAAGAATGACTATGAGTCACTGTAATCAGGAGTTGAGATACTATGAGATACCAGGATTAATATTTATAGTACTATGGTCAGGGTTCAGGGTTTAATGATGTTTAAAAATAATAAGAAAAAGAAACGGGATGTACGATTAGAGTGAATTAAAAATAGCACGTTGTACTCATACTAGTTTGTAGTGTGGATAAATGCCGAGCATCTTGGCTGCTTTTCTTGTTTAGTTTTAGTATGAAGGTGTTGTGTTTGAATTTTGATGAGATGAGACTTGTGAGGATGACTTTTAATCAAGTTCTATGTCCACCGTGTACATTCCTTTACACCAGAGTAAGAACAATTATGCATACCTAAAGGCATATTATCTCTTTGCTATTTATATGACGTACGACATTATAAAATAAGGAGGATGTGATGGACCTACCTCTAAGTAGGTAACGTGGTATTATTATTTGCTCGTAATAACATGCTACAGTTGTTTGCTGTAATTGTTTGCGCGATGTGTTGCGGTTATGTCAAGTTATATTGTTGCCGGACATCACATCTATTATCACTGTTTCACCGTAAGACTGTCACAGGGTGGATCTGACTAAAGTCAGTTTTCTTACATGTACTTTAAAATAACAAGTAGAATCGCAGTGGCGACTCAAAAGAGAAGATAAATAAAATAATGCAATGCAATGTAGACGGAGAGCCCATTTTCTCCACCTTTCCATGTATGAATTTGATGAACGTGCATGCTGACGATTTTGTTCGTATAATGAAAAATAATGTATTATTCTTTAATAAACAAATCAGGTGTGTGGGAACTAAAACAAGTCAATGCTAGCTGTAGTGGTAGGAAAGAAACCGGTAGCAGCATAAACTGTACTTTGTCTTTTCCCTCTGTGTAGCCATTTTTTCTTTCGTTTTTTACTTTGTTGTATTGTTGTGGTTTCATAAAAATGTAAACCGTTTTATTATATTATTCTTGATGCACACAAAGACGGTTTTCTTCTGAAGACTAGAGAGAAATGCTCGAGACAGTAACGAGAGTATGGCTACTACACGGCTGACATTGACAATGAGCGACATGAGCTTTCTTGTGGTTGCCGTTCTGGTTCCCTCCCGATTGTTAATAATAACACTAATTGTGCATCAACATCTTGTCTTACCGTTGAGACTTCTCCATTTTCTTTCTCTCTGTTACATATTTCAAACTTCATAAATGTAACAGGATTTATTGTGAAGATTGTGTTTAAATATTCATTGTACGGAAAATGGAAAATTGGGATTCCTTTTTGTTACTTCTCTCGCTCAATTCTGTGAGGAATGCACATTTTGAATTGTTTTAATGGACTTTGCTTGCTGAGCCGAATAAATTGGATGTGTGTCGGGATGGTGCTTTACAGAGAATCAAAATGAATTGGCGGATCGTAAAATGAACATGAGGATGGTATACAATAATATATTATATTCTTTACCTAAACGTCAACATTCACATTTTTGATAATGATGTATGACTGGGCTACATATACAGCATAATTGATGCGTACTAAAATATTTTGATATTTTAGAACGAACCCTTTTATAATTGAACGGTCAGCAAGCAGCATGTAGTTTTTTCACAAGTGTCATACTTTATAAATTATAAGGTATATAATGAAAATGCAATAAATGAAATGCTAATTTATTTAACAGGATCCTTTAATGGATCTATAAAAAATTGCTGAGGATGCTGCATAAATTCAAAAGATATTAAAAAGAAAAAAAAAGAAAACTAGAGTTAAAAAGAAAAAAAAAACTCGTTGTTCCGTTATGGGACAATTTAACCAACCGTGGTAGGTATATATCACACAGAATGAATTTTCACAAATTTACATGCGTAAAAAAAATTTATAGGGAACTGAGGAGGAAAGAAATCTATTGAGGCAACAAGATGGGGAAAAGATGACATGTAAAACATAATATACGACGGCATGTAGATTACCTTTTACAGAGATTTTCAATCTATGCATTTTGTTGGGTGCAAGCAAACCAAGCTTTTACATGACACTCTGTAATGACAATAAATATTATGCATGAATTATCATTATTATTACCGAGATAATTCACAGTACAGTAAACCATTAGCGTAATACCGTACGTAATGCATGCGGTTTCAAGCAAGTAAAGATGAGAGAGTTAAAAAATGTTTTTAAAAAAGCAAAAAAAGTGCGATGGACATGTGCATGTATTTACATACAAAAACTAGGGTCTAATAGACAATAGATAACTTACATGCACAGCATTTACATAATATTCAAAAGACCACTCTTTACTATATTATTTCATCAGATATTTAAATGTTGG
>JAHZMZ010001065.1:0-26363 GCA_027743805.1 Lepidocyrtoides sp. E14 | reverse complement strand
TAATAAATAGGTACATGACATAAGGCTAGAAGAAGCTTGCATAGCGGGGATGCATAGGCAAAATAAATAAATAAAAAAAAACAACATCCATCACAGGAAAAACAGATCTTTTCAGCACTTTTATTGTGCCTTTTGTTTTTACCATGCCTCTGACCCAAAACAGTATGGTAGTAGTAGTAGTAGTAGTAGTGTAGATAGTACACAAGAAGAGTGATTGGTATGCATCATCAGAAGTCACGGATGAGTGACTGTCCGTAAATAAAATAAACGAATACGTACATGGGAGAAAAGTTATTTACTTACCACCATACAGCTACCATTTTTCTTGGCCATTTACAGAAATGAAATTTCCTGCAACAACAACTCCCGTTTCAGTGAGACTCTTGTGACACCCTGCACCATCAGTGCAAACAACTTGAGGAAACTTGAGAGAGAAAGAAACTGATTGAGTTGTAGCGGAAGCGGACAAACTCATTCTCATTGTAGGGTAAACGTACGCGAAAGCACAATGACATTTGACTACCTATCAGCAAATAACCAGATTTTATAGGAGCAGCAACAACAATAACAACTCTATATATTGAATGCCGGCAGCAGTACTTTTCCTTCACACACACAATACCCAAACCCATTGGTATACGAAATAGGGAAATTGCAATATTTTTCTGGAAAAAAAGAACAAAAAGAGTCAGAAGTAGTTCATAAATAAAACACGTTGAAAATAGAATTACGTGATCGGGTATAATATATGCTCCATCGTTGTCATTGTCTTGACTCATTTTAAAGGAGGAAAACACCGAGAAAATTTCAAGAAGGGCTGTAAAGAGGAGGGTGGTAAATAGTAAATATGAATTTCAGTGTACAGCAGTTTCTTTATTTCTTTATTCCGTGCCACTATTGGTGGTCATCATCATCATTTCAGTTTGAAAAGAAGGACAAAGAAGGTGAAGAATACTTGAGAGAAAAAGAGAAAGAGACAGAGAGAGAGAGAGTGGGAGGGAAAGGGAAAGACGGAGTCAAGTCAATAGAGAGAAGGATCTCCCATCAAGTGAAAGAATGATTAGAAGAGTGCGCGAGTCTGCTGCTGTGTACATTTAAAGATAGCGCATAGTGTACTCTTATCTATTTACCGTTCGTTCGCCCATTGTAAAAAGCAAACCAATTCAATATTTTGTTTTTACTATTCCTTTTTTCTTTTTGTTGACAGAATACAACTTACAGAGACGTCATCATCATCGCGATCATCATCGTCGTCAAAATATATTCCACTTGCTACCCTTCCATATCAGAAGAAAAAAAGACAGAACGACAAAAACAATAATGTAATGGGGAAATCATATTAGACTACTTTGCAGAAAGAGAAAGAAAAAAAACATGACAAAGCTTCCATAAATGTCAAAAGATGTGCAAGTGAATGTAGATATACGTACGTGTAGTATTAGCATTTAAAAGTAGAGAGAGTCGCACATTTTGAGTTGTTTACTATCGCCAGTGGCCATCAAGGAAGAAGAGAAAGTATATTTTGTAGTAGAACGACGCAGGGAAACGACTAGTGGGCCAAGTTGTGTAATATGAATGAACAAGTGTAACTGTCAAAAATGTAGAAAAAGAGATAGAGAGGAGAAAGTAGAATGAAGAAGAAAGCGTGTGAGAGGGAATGAGTGAAAAGAATATGTTGTTGACGAAAAAAAGAAGTATAAAAGTTGCTTCTAATGCCACTACGGTGTTCATTGCTCCTCGTCGACATGTGGCAGTTGAGAGAGCAAACGGGACTAAACAATAATGGACTGGAAGGGAAAGTGAAAGTAGCTCCACCACTACATTGCCATGTAAGGCAGGACAGCAGGGTTTCAAGTGGTTTCTTGCTTTATTGCGACGAAAGGGTAAAGCTGCTGTGAAGAAGCAGAGGGAGAAAAAGGAAATGAAAAGCAGTTTTCTTTATACAAATGCACATATAAAGGCAGCCTGAGTAGATTCAGAAGAACATTCACATATTTTTCAAGCTGACACTGGTTCTCCTAAAAAAACAGCTACCTAATTTAGTGTTGTAGGGACTTGGTAAAAAAAAACTCGACTATTATTATTGTGCATGTACTTATTGTTAAAAATGTATGATAAAAAGAAAAAGGCCATTTTTCTAATCATGTATAGAGAGATGATATACTTGTCCATTAGTTTTTTTTAAAAAGAAAGACGGAAACTTTTAAAAACTAAAAAGTACATACTGGAAGGATAGAAATGAGCAAATAAATGTGCCAATGTACGTATTTTGCTTGTTTTTATTGTTACTTCCACTTTTTGCCGTTCATTCTGCCAGACGTATCGACTCAAGTTCGATTCTTTTGTATGTCACAACTAGCGTGGAGGAGGAGGGGAAAGAAAAAGAAAAATTGAGCTTAAACTGAAGACGGAAAGAAAAGGTCTTTGATTTTTTTTCACCATTTCTCTTCTTTTTTCCAACTACTCGTCGTCGTGATATATTGCAACTGTATCGGCCATGTATACAATAGCGTGTCGGGAGTGAAGGAATAAAAAAAGTGAAGAAAAAAAAATCCTATAAAAAGTAAAATACGATGTAAAGCAAAAAAGGGCAACAACGTCACATACAGAGCGGACATCTCATATAAATGTATGTATAGCCGTCCGTCGTTCAAATCAAGTAAAATGGGAAATTTCCGTTGGACTCTTTACTTTACACTACGTTTTTATATGTATTTAGTAAACAGGCATTAGTTGTGAAGAGTAATTCAAGCAACAACAACAACAACAATCCCAATGACGGTGTATGCATGCCTCCCCGCCTGTATTTCATCAGAGTAGTCAGTGAAAGCAAAAGAGAGCGGCGGCCAATGCAGTTTAGTATGATAATATTGTAGGAACAAAGTATTTGTTGAACTGGGAAGGAACGAGAGAGGACACGACGGGCGGATGTATATAAAGTTTCTAAGATTCTTGACGAATGTACACATTTAAAGCATTCATTGTCCTCCACCGCTTGTTGTTGGAGAAAATGTGAAATACCACCCAGCTGACTACACACAAAGTTTATGCTCCCTTTTTACTTTCCCATTCTTTGCTCATCTTAGAAAGAGAGGGAGAGAAAGTGAGTGGATGTTATGGTGGTGGTGGTACTTTAGTAGTTTGACCTTATGGGCTCCCTTCGTTTTTACGCTGCCATACAACTCCCAATAATATATCCCTAATATACCATGCAGTAACAGTAGTAGTAGTAGTTCATGTCAGTATTATAGCCATTATTATTCCTCTTTCCTATTCGTATGCGTGTGGCAAAAAAGAGAGAGGCACATTGTGCAAAAGGATTTATCTGCTGGCCCTATTCCTTTTTCTCCTTTTGCTTTTTGGGTTGTCTACCGCCGAAAAGTGTACAGTTAGATTGGTTTTCCTGAAGAGTTGGCTGTATAACAGATGTACGTATATTTTTTTTTCTCCTGTCGGCATTACATATGCATGGAGCGACTCCTCTACTTCAACAGGCGTCTGGCCACCACCACCACACCACACACGTTGTTGCTGGGGCCTATGAACTTTATTTATGTCCAAACCAGTAAAAAGTCTACTCAGTATTTGGAACGGAGGCTTGTACTGGTTAAAGTATGGGAAAATGAAGACAAGATCTGAACATGTTGAAACCCTATTTAGTTTGTGTGGCAGCTTGCTAGCTTAAAAACACGTTCACATTGCGCTTAAATACCAAAGAGTTAGTTTTTACTATAATGAATACCGGCAGAGTAGAAAAACGCCCTTTTATAAAGACACATCAGCAGCAGTCTTATATGCATATAACCACTCGTGCTACTACTGCTACTATTATTACGTTATGCTAGTAGCGTATTTATGACTTTTGCCTTTTCACTAGCTAAATGCTTTGTAAAATTGAGGGAACAATAAGGCAACTTAGAATAGCTATATAGTAGTCATTAAGCTTTTTTCAGAGACTGCTTTTCTTAACGAATTGCTCATTTTGTAAAGGAAAAGTTACATTCTCCTTTTTCGCATACATTTATATTCTAGAATAATAGCAAATAGTAATAGTATCCGAATAAATGAACATCACTGCTACCATTGGTATACTATTCTCAGGGTGGAAATGAGGATGGTTCTAATTGAAGGATAGGGTACATCAGAGGACGCGTTTTAATCTGAAGTGAATGAATGCTGGGAGTCATTGCACTGAAATGACTATTTTTTTAACAGGTATACATGCACGTAGTACAAAAGAAGGGTTTATTTGAAGGAGTCTGAAATGAGAAGCAGCAGATATTACTTGTATAGTGTGTAGTGGTTTTTCTCAGACCTCACGTATTTTTCTGCTGTGGTTATATGGTACATTGTTGCCTTTCTTGTTAATCTTTCTTTAATGGTGGGATCTATCCTTCCTTGCATGCTACCACGATCACACACCAGTGACCATTTTATTATCCACTGCCACACACAAGAGCTCGACTCTTCTCTTTTTTTCCCTCTCTTTTTTCACCCAGCTATTTCATCGTCTTATCCTTTCTCCTTTCACCACTTATCTGTTATGGTGGAAAGAAGAGAAGAAAAGATTATTATGAGGAATCGAGAAGTGGTGAGCGGTAAGTAGAAGAATGCTCATTGGATTTAGTGAGGATCGACACAAAAGTATAAAAACCGCTTTAATATATAAAAGAAGTATTCTTACATACCATACACAAATAGTACCGCTCGCTACTACTCACTTTAATACTCACTTACACTACATATACACATCCTTTTATACTACTGGATATATTTGATATATTATCCCATTTTTATTTGTAGCTAAAAATATCATTTAAAAGCTTGTATTTTCTTTTGCATTGCGAGAAAGAAAGGATGAAAGGAGAAGCAAAATCCAAATATAATATGGCTTTAGAGTGAATGTGTGTTTGTGATGTTGTTATTAAACATGTTCAGTCGGGATGCTCTTTCATTTTTACTTTCCATTCATGGATAACGCCGTGTATATACCTACACATACACATCTCTCTGTGCACTTTACATGTACATACCTACGTAGAAAGAAGTTTGTGAAAACTAAAGTAGTAGGGGTGAAAAAAAAGAAGGAGCATTTTTCTTTACAGATCTAGGCAAGCCACTTCTGTTTTTATCACATGAGTATTTTGGCATGAGTATTTTCTATTTCTTAAGTGCGAAAATCGAAGTACATTGCCGAATTTTGCGTCGTACGTATGCCTTTACTCAGTTGAGCTGCTCATCCTTTTTCTTTCTTTCTTTCAAAAGAGATAACATACTGTGAGAGTGAGAAAGAATAGTGGAGAGAGGAGAAAATCTCGCACAGGATTTCCCTACACATGGAACAACTTTTTTTGAGTAGAGATGATATTAGCTGAAGGATATTTTATTGGAATGTGAGTAATATTTGCTTTGAGAAGAAAGAGAAGACTGATTCTGTGCTGATGATCTTTCAAGATGATAGGAAAGATTATTATTGTACGTACTAACCAACGGTATGTTATTATTCAATGTGTAATGTATGTATGTAGTGTAGTGTATGGACAACCAAGGATTTTTCCTTTTTTTTAAAGAAATTGCTCAAAGAGAAAAAGGGAGCAGAGCTAGAGCTCCATTATTCGATGATGGTGAAAACAGTTAGCGAAAATCGGGGACTTACTTCTATTTCGGGAAATGGCTGCAAACTGTGTAGATAGGATGCTGGTGGTGATGACGCTGATGTGATGAACGATTCTGTGTGATTCGTTGTGACAAATGAATTTCTCTCAAAGTGTGTATATAGTTCAACTACTGTGTGTTATATACCGTTTATATTATGCAGGTTGACTTAAATGGATGCGAACTCTATTTTTAACGTGCTATTCCACCTCCGAATATTCCCATCCCATCATTCCTTAATTCTAAGAAGTTTACTTCCAATTATCAATCCTCAATGCAATAACTTTTCTCCTGTGGAGTTTTACAAAGCTTTCTTGGAACTCCAATATTACTTTTTTTTGGAGAACACGTACATAAGTTGGCAATTTTGTACCTAAATGGATCAGCAGGTTGACAAGAAAAAAGATGGACGAGTGAGCAGAACAATCAAGTTTCTTTTCTTGATACAAATGTGCCCCTCTTCTAATTTTTCTTTTGAGTGTTTTATGTACTGATGATTTTGGTAGTGGTGATAGCAGAGTAGACGTGCTCCAAAAAAATGCTCAGTCAGTAAATTGATAAAGAAAAGTTGTGGTATGCTATCTAAAAAGAAAGAGCAACAATATGTTGAAAGCGATTATGATGACGGATTTTATGATTAAGTCTAACAAGCCTTTTTGCAAGACTTGGTCTTGTCTGCGTTTTTGTGCATGTATACCAAAGAAAAGTTATGGAGGAAGGTAAGTAAGTTACTTGTAAACCCTATTGACAACTGGCTTACTTAATTTTGACAAAATTAGGCCGTAGTGATTGCGTCTGATTATCGTCCATGCACTTACAATAAGAAACATTTTTAGACCCACTTTTACCCAGTTCTTTCTAGACAATTACCAACTAGTCTTTTTATTTGTAGCCCCACTTGCGTCAATATGAAGTAACAAACTTGTTAATTCCGTTTAGGTAAGTATGTAATTATAACACAGAATACAAAGCAAAAAGTGTGGGTGTTCATAAGGGCATAACGCAGAACAAATAATGCACAGAAAGTATTACAAGAAATAGAAAACTAGTTGTGTATAAATAGTAAAAAAAGCAATTAACGCTTATAACCGTCGCGCTACTTACTGTATGGTTTAATAAAAAGTGAAGTGCCCACTTGGATTGTGAATTGCTTATCACAAAAAGATATTTTAGGTAGATACAACCTTTGCTCTTGAGTGACATTACTACATGAGTTGTACCTTCTTTGCTCCAAAATGGTTTGTCGATAAGCTGAATGGTACAAGTCGACATACTATAAATAGTGCGAAGAAGATACTACTACACAGCATTTACGTTTCTTCTTTGTTACGGTTAAAGTAATCAGACCGTATTATACTACCTTTGATTTGTTTCAGCTAAAAAATCAACTTTCCCGNCGATAAGCTGAATGGTACAAGTCGACATACTATAAATAGTGCGAAGAAGATACTACTACACAGCATTTACGTTTCTTCTTTGTTACGGTTAAAGTAATCAGACCGTATTATACTACCTTTGATTTGTTTCAGCTAAAAAATCAACTTTCCCGAATAAATTACAACCTAAATGTGTCTTTACTCCAAATAAGTTCACCTCGAAATATTTTGTCTATATACTCTGCGATCTCTTATCAAAACTCGTATCAATGTTAAATCGTCAAAAAGTTGGGCATAAAATAGAAACTTGAAACACTCAAGAAATCGCCAAAGAGAAACAAGATTCTTCAAGTTTTTTTTAGATTTTGGGACTAAAATTTTGGATAAAGATGATTGAGGGTAGAGTGAGCGTGCACATGCGTTTGGATAATGTATTACTATTATTTTAAGTGTAGTGCTTGGAATCACATTGCGCTTCTAAAATAACATGCACATTATTATTATTAACCAACAGCCAACTCCTGCTTAACTACTTTTTTTCTTCCATGCTACCCTCTCCGTATGAGCTTCAAAATATACCTATATATACATAGGTTGTTCCCTTAATTGAAGAAAAAGTGCTCTCGTGCCAGAATGAATCAATGCTCCTTTCTTTCTCTTCACGATCAGCTTCCTTCCATTCAGCAAACATACTTTGGGAACAAGTGTTGCTTGTGTGTGTGCGTGATGTGACGTTCCAGTGTCGATGATGATGCTGACACTGTAACAACTTGCCGAGGGAGGGAATAAAGATTTTCGCTCACTTGAGCCTGTATATAGACGGCGGTGGTAGAGGAATTCAGCAGAAGAAAATGTTATACTTGACTTGGCAGCTTTCATGTCGTGTGTGCGAATGTGATGGAAATTGCTAAATCGCTGATAATAATGAATGATAAAAGTAAGTCATGGGTTGGATCGAGTATGTTGTATGTAGGTATTTACTTTTATATCGCCATATACTTAATACATTTGGATACCATTATTACTCACTCCTTCTTGTGTGTATTATCAATGATAGATAGATACAAAAATAAATCTGTGTATAGTAATAATGAGCGTATAATATGTATATTATGTATTTTGAAGGGGAGAGAAGTAACTTTTTGTAGCAATGGATAGGGTGCACTTGCGTATTTTCTTGCATTAGTTGGAAAAGTGTGCGAACGTGACTGTCAGCAACCGGATATTGTAGAGACGTGAGAAGATGAATCACGGAACCGGAGGAATTAACGGATAATTTATATTTTCACTGTTTACTGCTTTTTAATGATGTGGGAAAGGAGAATCGGAACAAACCAGCGGATAGACATACGCGTAATTTATCTTGTGTACTATCATCCGTGAATTTCTCTCCACTTTAGTTTCATCCATGTGTAATTTTTCGCTATGAATGATACAAAACTCGTGCGAATTTTGCAGCAGCAGCAACTATCCGACCAGCGGGCACGTAGTTGGATTAATTGTATCATTTTTTTTTGTAGTTCGATCCAGCAGTTTTGTGAAACAAGTGTTGTGTTCTGTTTTTTTTTGCTAAAAATTTCTAACCAAACAGCATAAGATGGAATTTGTATAGAATTTCATTTCATACAAATTGGATTTGAATGCATAAACAAGTTATGTAAGTACTCATTAAAAAGTAATACTGGTATCTCGATATTTTAAATCCTCACAGTCTATTTCATTTGTACTGTAGTAATCAGCACAAACAGCTTATTTTAATTAGAACAGACTTTCCACTCAATATCTGCAAACGTGCTTCACATATTGTTTGTGTCGGTATGCACATTATTATGCATACATAAATTATCTAAATAGCATATGAATAGACGTGGCTAGTAATACTAATGCATAATTTGCAATAAAATGAACCTATAATAATCTCTATTTTTATGATATTCCAGGTTTCTACTTGTTGGGTATTTTTTTCTCTCTACATTTTTAGAGGACGTTGACCGTAGTTGTGTTTCTTTTTTACAGTGATGATTATTACGTTACCACTTTTTTCCTTCTCAAACTGCTTTCACCTGCTTTTGAAACAGATAGAGTGAAAGAGAAAAGTAGATTTTCCTTCACATAATGGCTGAACATAATGTATTGCTATATATGTTACAACCAGAATGGCAATGCCGTGGCAGTTTTGTTCTAGTTCGATGTACCACCATGCCCTACTTCACACAGAAAAAAAGTAGTAATGATATAAAAAGTACCCATTCAATATTTTATGGGCTTTGTGAGAGTTGAAATCTCTCGCACACACACACACACACCTTTCTCATATTTTCCTCCACTCTGGAAAGATGCTTCAAACAGGAAACAGAGTTGTATGGATATATAATGTTGTTATGATTATTTTTTGTTTTGTGCTGGCAATTCCACACACTGCCATCACAGCAGTCATAGTCATGATCATCAGGCATGGTTCCGCTTTGAAAATGTGAACTACAGCCGGAGGTGATACTCCCGTTGGGAATGCTTTCGTGTGTAGTAGTGTGAGCAGCAAACACCAAACATGATGGTTATTCAACCAAAACTGAAATTAAATTCGATTGGTTTTGTGGTTTCGTTATGTGTTAATTGGTCGGTTGTCTTCAGTCTCTATGGACAGAATAAACAGTGCGGAGAGTTCATTCAGTCATTGCAAATTGCAACGGTTTGAGGAAAACACTTTTACAAGTGGCAAGCAAAAAACAAGGGGTTTTTAAAGTATTTTCAGAAAAGTAGAAAAAGAGATTTTGTTTTGATGTTTTTGCAAAATATGTCACGTCCTTTATCATATCCTAATGCATGCAGTTGAAACAGGTAGGTTAGGAAAGGAGCAGTGAACCAAACTTTTTTTCTCTCTGTTTTTCATACCTTCTTCTCTGATTTCAATTTGCAAGCATTGTTTAACAGTTTGTTGTTTACTTTTCAGATTGAAATTTATTTCATCACTGAAATTTGGTAATAAATAAACCCGTTCTTGCTACTACCATACTCAAATGGTAAAAATTGCATTAACATTACTCTTCTCCATGGAATGTATAGGCAGCTGAGATTTTTGGCATGAAACAGCAATACTATATGGAGAAACATGTAGTGTTTTTGGTTTTCAACAAACATTAAAGTGTAGAATTGCAGCAAAAAAAGAAAAGGAGATAACGACTGAAAGTAGAAAACGAGCCGTTGGATTGCTTGTTACTGCCAGTAAAAGTGCATTACATGATCCTTTAAGATGAAACAATGAGTCCCATTAAACATGTGTTCTCACTGTAATAGTTTTTGGCTTGACTGTCTGTGCGTGTTTGCTTGTGTTTGAACGAAGGAAACAAGAATTCTCTCCAAATCCCTACGCTCATTCTCGTCGCCTTTTGTACTCTCATCATGTTTCGATATGCTCTATTTGACTTTACTCGTGAATCTATTTTTTTATACATTTTTTTGCATTTCCTTTCCTCTGCTTTACTTTCATAGTTTATTGCATTTTCTGAAGTTGGCATTTTGTGACTATTGTTATTGTAGTAGTATGCATACATGGTGGTTGCACAAAAATATAAAAAAATACCACACAAAAAGCAATCACTTTTGGTTTGGTACACTTCATGCATGGAATCGTAACAAAAATACATCAGTGATATTTTCTTTCTTTCTGTGTGTGTGAGGGAGAGAGAGAGAAACAGTTTAAAGAACTTGATATAAAGTATTTATGGTTCAAGTACATACAGGAGCGGATTGAGTTCTGTGTGCGATCAATTTTTCTTCACAATGCAGCAATAAATAAATGCCGTCTTCTACCAAAATAAAGACTTTTGGTTGAGCTTTTTTTTTCTTTCACAGAAGAAAGCGAAAGTTGACAAGAAATTGCCAACAACTCGTTTTTCACTTTTTCCCTTAAAGGCATTTGAAGGTCTGCTTTGTTATTTTTTGTCAATCTTTCTCCACTTAACTTACCAAAGGAATCCAGTCTTGCAATAAAGTTTGGCCTTGATCTTTTTCAAACGTGATATCACTGCTTATCACGACCAACTATATATAGTATTTTTCGAGTCAACTGAATGACCGGCTTCTGCAAGCATGTGGACATTTTGACTTCTTTTAAAACACTGGCATGTGCAACTATGCACGAGATTTCGTAGTTAACTTTCAAAATCATTTTTATACAATATTCCGCTAAAAGCTATAATTTTTGAATTTTATTACCTTTTTGAAGGCACATTCAATGCTAACGTAATAAAAAAATTGTAATCTGTATAGTTATCAGGATCACTATTGACCGTTTCCCTTATTTCTACATAAAACCGTTTAGAACGCAATTGCGGCTGAATGATAAAAAAACGACTTCTGGTTTCCTTTTCTATTTTAATACGATACGACTTTTTTTCATTCTCCTTCACTAAGCCGGTGAAAAATTGAAAGGTAATTCATAACGACGACAGGAAAATGCATATTACGACTTACCTTTTTGACTTTTTCGTTGTATTGAACATTTTTTTTGTAAGGTTTCTTTGATACTCCAAGATTTTCTTGGTTTTATCTCAGATTCATGGTAGATATTGAACATCCGTTTCATGGTATATTGAGAAGCACGTATCCATACATCATTTTTTGTTGATGTAAAGTCATGTCACTGGATCAGGTAATAGAGGGTCTAACTATGAGCTACGTTCCATGGGAATTGATATCACGTACGTTTCTTTTCAAACCTGTCTCTAAACTACATGCAGTCACGTTCCAGTCTGAGATTATATAATACAAAATAATGATACACCCTGACTTGTGATTTTGATCGAAACTGGCACTGTTTCGATTTTCATTCTGTCTGACACATAAACACACAGACAGGAGATTTGTGATGAGGAAGGAATTGGCAGAGAGGGGCATTGGTGAAAGGAGAAATCAATAGACTATTCATCACTCTTAGTGGAGAATACAGATAGGTAGATAAATACTATAAACCGAATGAAGACATTGCACATTAGCCATAAAATTGGCGTCAACAGTGTGACAGTCCCAGTCAAATTGATAAATTCTCCCTTCTGAAAACTGATTACCTTTGCAATATAGCCTTAAAAAAGATTCCGTTAGAAATGGAAAAATTCAAGTCATCGTCATCAGTCCAATTCTGTGACATGCACACAAGAAATGTTTTTGAATGTTAACCCCATCATCAACAACATAAAAGCATATAAACAGATTTCAAATGAAAGCGAAGCAACGAAAAGGAAAACTGGAAAAGGTTAAATGAGTTTTGTTATCAAAATATTTTCAAGCTAAAAAAAAGGAGCGCTGTATAGAATGAAAGAAAAAGTGTATGAAATTCCTCTTGAACTGTTCTTCTCTTCCGGCTTTCCATTACAATCCGACGTGTCAATTTTTAGAATCCTATTTTAAAATGTTCGTAAACGTATGTACAGAGTCAATGAGAAAGGAGAAAGAAATGTGTCATGTCATGTTTCTACCTTTTCGCTCTACCTTTATATTATTAATAGCTCCTTCTGAAACGAGACAACTTGAGAATGTTTTCCTTGTTTCATTTTGTAAAGAACCAGGAAAAAAAGGAACAACGCCAACAAAACAAACATGTCAGCATCATTTTTCTCAACAGACACATGTCTAATTTTTGCTTCTCTCACAATAAATTGCTCTTCCTTATGTGGGAACTGAGCTTAGGTGTCCGATGAACAAAAGCAAAATGGCTGGAAAACAAATGCAAGCAACCTAGATTAAAGTTTATAAGAGATTTCTCTCTGTCTGCTTCATGCTTGCCTCGTAGTAGTAACACGAGAAAAAAGTTTTTTTGTACTCCATATTATACTTTGTACAAAATCTGCTCATTTCTATTCTCTCTCCCTCTCTTCTTGTTTCACTTCAAATACAGCTGCAATATTATCACTGATGTTCTCTTTATCGTTTGCGTAATATGTAATGCCCATTAGCAAACTACAGCGTGTTCACCTTTACATTATGTTCACCTGAAGGTGCTTAAATACACGCTGTAAATACAAACTTGCAACTTTCAGTAGATTAACGGACACGTTTGTTGTGTGTTATATTTTTACTCTTTCCCTTGCCCTATTTCCCTGGACGAAATGAACAAGGTAATTTAAAGAACCGCAAAGTAGCACAATAAAAGTTTTGAAAAATAAATCACAGCGTTTGCAATATGATATTTACGGGGTAAAATGTTACTCAAAGAGCTATAGGTATATTATACCTAGGCAAAAAAAGCAATTTGTATAAATAAGATAATAATGTAAATTTATTGTTTATTTATAAGCCGTCGTAGCGGGAAAAAGAATGATGGAGAAGTGGATTGCAATAAGTTTTTTCAAAGAAATTCCATTCACAGATATCTAATATATTATTCTGTCATCTGTATAGAAATATTGAAAGCCCACCCACATTCTTGTCATGTAAAAACGGTTGAAACGAAAGCTGTATGTAAGCCACTTCCTAGAAAACAGATATGAAAAAACATTCAAGAATAATAATAATAGTAAAGCGGAAGCCCTTCGACGAGAAAGCTATTGTTTGATGTTTCGTAGTAAAAACTAAAATATGGTTCCAGCGGTAGAAAAAAAATAAAAATAGAACAAACAGTACATTAGTATCTTAACGAAAAATCATACAAAAAAGATGATTTCTATGAAAAGAGTGAGAAAAAAGGTTTTATACGTACTCGAAAAACTTTCTTTTCTTTCCTTTTAGTGGAATCAGCACATTCAGTAATCCGTCTAAGAACATGGTGTTCTTCCACGTACTATATATGCTGGTGCTTTCCATTTCTCATCTCTTCTCTGATGTTGTAATTTGTTTTCTTAGTGCTCGACTATATAGGCAAATGTTCTCAGAATTATGGAGAATAACTTTGAAACTTTGAAAACAATAGGGCACGGCTGGATTTGAGAAAACAAAGCATATTTATGCATGTATACTTTCTAGGTAGGCTTAAAACCAACTGAAACAGAAATTTCACGACTTTCAAAATGCATACTCATCTTCATCATCCGATACAATGTTCCGTCCGTAATGAATTCCAGTTTTGTGGTGCCGTTTGGTATGAGAAAAGAAAAAGAAACTTTTAAACGAGAACAGGAGAGCAGCAGCAGCAGCAACAACAACAAGTTTGTTAGTGAAAAACACATTACCTCTAAATTAGCCATGATCAGTTTTCCACAAAAAAAAATATTTCTCTCATAAATAAACTTTCAAGTTTTGTACGGATTGCTTTGCACAGGTTCAAATTAATTTATTAGTTGAAAATCTACTTGTACTTTATTATTTTTCTAGAAACTGCTCGGCTTAAAAAAGTTATGCTCAAGTCATTCCAACACGAACAAACAGAAAGTTACCCTGAAAAATCAATACTAAAATATTACAACTACAGTTCCACGATGTTCATTTAAGTTGAAAATTTTTAGAATTTGCTTCACAAAGCATAACGCCTGTGCACAGGCAGCTTTAAAAGTTAATAATAACGCGATCTACCATGTTTTCCAAAAATGCCTAATTACAAATGCAAAAAATTCCCACGTCAGTTTTAATTTTTAGGTAGATCTATTATAAGATGGGACAAAGCCTTACTACTTTAATTATGCATTCTTCAATGTAAGACATATTATATGTGCACATATTACAGCTTGGATGTAATCGGTAAGACTTTATATATATTCATTCGTAGAAACATCCATTCAATGTGATGTGGCCTATTAAGCAACCTAATTTCATGTATGTCTATATTTTTAAATACAGAAAATGTGACTTGCCTTTCTTCATCTCAGTTTGAATTTACATTGTTATAAAAGCACCAAGGTACACTACTACTGCTTTTACAAAGGAAAAAAAATCGTTAAGAACACAGAAGAAAGAGCTCTAGAGAAAAATTTTGAGAAAGGATGAGTGAGATATAAAAGTAAAAAAAAAATTCTAAACTTTTCTGTTGCCTTTTCTTTGTTGATTGCCACTGCAAAAGGGAAAAAATTAAAAGAGATGTGTAAGATGGGGAAAAAGTGCATGTATGGCAAATTAAATGGAAGGAGACAAGTTGAGTAGTAACTGTGAGAATAGAAAAGGAATGAGAAGGAGACGAGAGGAAAGAAAGAAAGCAAAAATGGTGATGACGGTTTAGTTGAATGCTTACATAACTACCTATCTCCTATTATACTTGTTGTTTCTGTTTTGCGGACGTAAATATTGCGTTTCTTGTATTGCTCCATCCCTGTGCATCCACAGTTATTACACAGTCGGCTAGGCAGAAAATGAGTTTTTTCTCAGGATTAGTAGTACAGAAGTGGAATGTAGGAAAAGGAAGAGCGTGTGAAAACCTAGTGTCCTGAGTTCTGTTATACTACTTTTGCTGTCGTGTGTTCATATTATGTATACCTACTACTACTGCATAAGCTTTCAGCCAAATTCATATGGGCAGAGTAATGATAATATAGCCTTTGTCAACATCAACATTACCAGAATAGAAATTTGTTGCTAAAAAGATTGCATTCACATATCAATGTACATATATATATAGATACATATTTACAGATGAAAGTACGTTCGCATGTCTACGGGAAACGGGAAGAGTTAGTGAATGTTTTATGTGAAGTGGTAGTAGAAAGATGATGATGATGGTATCACATCGTTTAACCACTCCACTATATTTGCTTGCCTGCCGTAACAAACGTAACTCTGTAAAAAATGAACAGTGGAGAAAATGGAAGGAAAGGGAAGCGCATTTATTTTTACCATACAGTTTTAAATTTGTTATGTCGTGCGTGAGCAACCTAAACAAAATGATGGAGATACTTGTATTTATTTACTTGTTGGTTGGTTAAAAAAACCGTGTTCCGTAAAAGTTTCCCAAGTCATCATCATCATTATCGTCGCATTGCTTGCTTTGCTGGCTTGCTTCTTGTAGTAATGAATGGGGCTATTTGCATACTAAATATATTATGACATATTATAGTGCTTGTTACGCTGGTTGTCTCCTCTGCTCTCTCATCTGCTCTGCTGATGAAGGAATTTCCTGTGTGCAAGGAGGAAGTAGGAACAAAAATGTCTTGTCACCATCATCTTTTCTGTAAACATCTTTTTTTTTCCAGCGATTTCGTATAAGTTATAATAACGACAGAGATGAGGGGTTGGCATGAACCCTTTTAGCATGAATAAGTGATATTACTTGTGTATGTGTATGGATGAAATTCGGCGTGGGACGATGTTAGCTTGCTTTTTGCGTAGCTCAGGGCATTGTCTAACATATTAGATTTGGGCTTGCATATATTGCAGGGTTGCAACCCAAGGCTGTTCGTTCCTTCCATTCTCCACCAACGGATTACTCCACAATTCCAGACTGCACTATTTATCATCATTGAACGTAATAATCCGCGCAGTACTGAAAGTGGAGCTCTAGACACTTGATGTTAAAATATGAAAGAATATGCTCGATTAAGCTATGAAAATAATGCGTCGTCTTCGTTAAGTATAGAGAGAAGAGATAGTATGAGAAGAAGAAAAAAAAATGATTCGCGTAGAGATAAAGTCGACCTTGCATTCATTCTGCTAGCGTTTCTATTATAAAGAAGTAGCATCTTTTTGTGGATCTTCATCGGATGAGTTATGGTGCAATTTCACATTTTTTATTAGAATAAGTGGTATAAGTATTAAGACTTCACATAAATCATTCAAAATCCCCTAAAAGACATGATTTTTCCTGGATGATGTAAAAGTCATCATCATCATCAGTAAGAACGAACATTGTCATCTTCATTTTCTATTTGAAGTAGACTGTTGTAAATATCATTTTTTTACTTACATACGTTAACCCAGCATCAAAGTAAAATTAAAATCACTTGATGCACTCTACTGAAATCCTGAACAGAAAACAGTGACACATTTCTGTTTGTTTTTATACGAGACAAGAACAATACTATTTTTTGTAATACTTTTTTTCACAATATTTTAGTCCATTTTTAAACGTTTCTGCTAAACATTTTTTTTACCACCATGTTACGTATATAGGTATGTAATGCAGAGGTGTATAGATCCTCACGAAAGCATATTATAGTATATTAAATTTACAAATAAATGATATTTTCATTCATTCATTTGATCTTGTTCATCATGATATAGTTTGTTAAAATTCTAAATTAACAAATACAATAACAATTTTCTTATACTTCAGATGATACATACCAGATATACAATATTTTTTTAAAATGTGTAGTTGATTTTGTTGGTAATGCTTTTTCTTGATTACACTTAACTGTAATAATAATTAATTATTAAATTACTATTATTTTTTTATAATACAAATTATACTGTTGTATGTATATCCATAATAATTTTTCATACGAATATTTATCAATGTAATCAATTATGTACACATGTTACAATAATATGTAGTATTTTATTGTGATTAGTTGCGTGAGTTAGTCGAGTCATATATTTTTAGATTTTCAATTTGTTATGTTATATAAATTAAAAATAAGTAAGTACCTGCCAGGTCCACTTTTTCCATTGTTTTATTGATATCATCATCATCATCAACAAGATACGTACATTAAGGAGAAATAAAGGTGAAAAGTAAGATTTTTTTATAGCAATGGTATCAACTGAACGAACCTTTCATCCACCATAAAACTCTTTTTCATAATAGAATCTCCAACAAACTACGCAACTATTATACTTTCTCCCATACAAGTTTCTACACACATTATAAGACATGGTAATGCAGCATATTATGTACCATCTCTGATCTATACAAATGATTTACCTACAAAGAGTACAAGTATAGTTTTTAAGAGTAATTATTGTTTGATACAGATTTGTAATAAACAATTCATTTGAAGAAACAATGTCAGCCTCTTTTGCTGTCTAGTAAAAAGAAAATCAATGCTATTTGTCCAACCTTGCCTGTTTGTTTGTATAGGATTTCCTTTGTGCTTCTTTACCTTTTTGTTGAAATGATGTTTTTTTGTTTAAAGCAAGGAGGCAGTAGAAGTAGTAGTAGTAGTAGTCGTAGTATGTAGCATTAAATCTGTATATTTCCTTGTGTACCGAGTTTTGTTGTAAAAACAAGAGTATCAAACGCATTCAATCGGCGGCTCATTTTTATTGTGTTTTGATCTTGTTTGATGTTCCAGTGCGACAATGTGAGTGGTGGGGTCAGTAAGAATCACAGTGGTCTGGAGGTTGGTGCTTGTTACATCATCCTCGACAACCATGACGCCACCATGCTCACCACCACTACCAGTCTCATCATGACTACTACCTCCTTCACCCTGGGCAAGAGCACTTTCAATATCGGCTGCTGACATGTTTGCCAGCAGCAGACGACTGGATCTCGTCGGTGGGACGAGAGGTAAATAATAGAGAAGGCAGGAGACAGAAACTAGAAAGAGGAAAAAGATGAAGATTGCATCAAAGAGAAGAAGCGCGTTAAGTGCCATTAGTTGCATTTGGGAGCCGAACCACCTTTTGGGTATACCCAAACGGATTTGAAAGAATTCCTGATTACAAAAATTGGGTTACGGAGATTGTTGTTGTTGTTGAAGAGCAGATAAACGCTTTCACTTTCTGGAGAAAGCTTCCTTTTTGTCCGAGAGAGAGAGAGAGAGAGAGAAGGAAGACTTGTTTTTATTTCCTTGGGTAAGTTGCTTGCAGGTTGATGACACGGCTATTAGAATGATGATGATGTAGTGAAACAAGAAGGTCCAACAGATGTGTTCACCCGATACGATATGAATACACGTTGACGGAACATAACCGGCGAATAATGGTGAATGTGTGTCTAACAACGGAGGAGGAGTACGGTTACTGGTTCCTGGAAACACCACTCTTCTCAAGACGTATGTGTGTGTGTGTGCGTGGAAAAACACGTTACTTATGTTGGTTTTATGTGTATGTCGTATGTCAAGGTGTCTTGCAGCAGGAAAAGAAGAAGGAAGACAAAGAGCTCTTCTGCTCAGCACTTTTCCAATGTTCTCCTCGAGCGAGGGTTTCCCAAGCTGAGTCCAACTCCTAGGATCAATATAAAAGTGTCAGAATATAATACCAAAACATCTATGCTCCCGTTTTATACACATAAACAATAAAGAATATAATCCATAATCCTATCTTTTGTAGGATAGAATATAAACTGGGATTTAAAATGGAACAGAGGAGGCACATAATATAGAGGGATCTTGGGAATTGAGATTTTTGAGTGTTCACCTTCATGTTTTTGCTCACTCAAGCTTCATTTTTATCTCTTATACCCGATTATATGAGGAAACACTCAAAATTATATGTGTGTGTATTATGTAGGTACTACTAGAGACACTAGAAGTATTAAACGAAGGTTAGGAGAAAGCATTATTACTATAACACGTAAACACATTTTGTCTATGCTTATTATTGCCTTCGTAGAGGTAGATATGCAAAGTGTATTACCAAGTGAATGTCTATTGATATAAAAATCTTTTCTAGTAGATACTTTTCTATTCCGGGTCTCATCAATAATTTTTTTCGAACATCAAATTCGCATCAAACCACTTTTATGCATAAAGGAAAGGCATTGAGGCAAATACATAGTTTGCTACATATACACCTAGTTAACAATACGACCATATTTACCTATACATAATATTATAGGTATCTTCATGTAATAACTTTTTTCCTGGCGGTGGTGGTGGTGAGTTTTTATGGGAAAACTTACGCTGGGATTTTATTAACACGTTTTGTATTAAAAACCTCGACAAGAATCTCATTTTTATATAACCAGACAGACTTGCAACTGCCAAGCCAAATACGCTCTATGATACTATGATTCAGGAAAGTGAATGAGTATTAAATTGATCTTCCTCTCTGCTAAGAATTTCGTAAATGCACGCAAGTGTGTACGTTTTCTCTAATGTGTAGGAAATTGTTCTTCTTGAAGAGAGAGGCAAAAAAGGCTTTAGCTCCACTTGTTATGGATCAGAGGATAATGGTGAATATCGAGTTTTTGATGACATTGGATTCAATAGTACTAGAACAGTAGGGTTGATTTTTAGCAGTGTTTGTTCTTTTTTCTAGCTATGTGCTACGACATTAGAGTTTAGTGTGCACAAATATTAGTATTTTTGCCTTTTTGAGGATTTTTTTTATAAGTTGGGTAATCATGATATATGTGTTGCTTATATAAGTGTACTTTTTTTAGTATTTTTTATTTATTTTGGACAATTGCGTGGGTGTGGATTGTGGAAGGAAAGAGAACCTAACATATTTACACGAAACAATTTCTCCTGTCAGTTTCTTAGATGTTTACAATTAATTAAGCTCTGTTTTGTGGGATCAGTATACTGGCTGGGAGAAAGTCTTTAGGGCACTAAATATCTAAAAACAACACAGTTGCTTTTCCATTATTCTACAATACGTAATATTGCTTGTGTATCTAGTGTTTTACGTAAATTAGAGTGGTGTTGCGGTAAGCAGAGCACCGTACAAAATAGCAAAAACAACAACGTAAAACTCCTTAAAAACTCATCTTGCAGTTTAGCGTTGAAGAATTGCGTAGCGTAGAGAAGTAGCATCAGCTGCCGTTATATAAGACTACTTTAGCATTCACACTCTCTTCTCTTCTCTTCCTTGTTTGATTTGTGGACAGAGAAACTCTGCAGTATAAAACACTTATACTCATTCACTTTATTGATGACATACTTGAGTTTGAAACCACAACCGCACACGTAGTTTCAAATCTAGTCTTTTCCTAAAATGTACCATGGGGCTGTAATAATAATAAGTGAATTGATTGGTGGTGGGGTAAGTCAATGGAAAACGCTTATTTTCATTCCTTGCTTGCTTTGACTATTTTAGGTGCCTACCTACTCATACATACATATATGCTTACATAGTATGCGTGCAGGGTACTTGCATCATACTACACGTTTTTTATTAATTCTGGATAGGTATTCCTTTTTGTCTTCTACCGACAAACACGTAGTCGTCGTCGTCGCTTGTTCTTTCCCAAGCTTAATCAGTTCGTGTGCGTTTTGGGTTTAAACGTGACTTGATAAAATAGAAAGGCAAATTGCAAGTAGATAGGTAGATATGCAAGTGGGTTGCGGGAAGAGAGTGACTAATACACATTACAAAATTGGTTGGCGTGTTTTCCTCCGTCAGTGCTTTCACTATACTAGCTCAAGCATTACAGTGTAAAATTGGTTAATTACAAGGATCTCCATTTTAGCTAATAAAGAGGTCTGTGGTTTGCGCTTCAATGAAACAAGTAAGTAGCTTATTACTATTATTAGTTTTAATATCAAGTGGGTACTTGCATCACACCAGTAGTGTCTATTTCAATCTGCCAGAGTGTGAAAAGTTTCGCTCGTAGCACTTACTTTTGTACAAGAGGAATGTGCCTTGACTTCATATATGTAATTGCATGCAAACTTTCTTCTTTTTTTCAAACAGAGAACTCAATTTACATTTTGAATGAGTACACACAAACTTATTTATATGAATATAATCTGTGAATACATATAATATATTTGTATCGCTTGCAGGCAAGTTGCAAAATTCGCTTTTAAAATTTCGTTTTATATTGACATCAATTTCCCCAAGTTTGGTTATTTTGAACAGGAGAAAGTAATGTAGCTACAGCCTTGGAGTTACAACCTAAAAGAGAAGCTCTTTACTTAATGAATGGCATTAAAAGTGTGTCATGTACAAAATGCTGTTGAAGCAAAGCTAAATAAGTAGAGTGTTTGTATGATAAAATTGAAAAGCTGTTGGTTCTTCAAAAAAAAAAAAAAAAAGATTGGTGATGCTTTTGTTCATTGTTTAACGAGTACTACTGTAGTGCCATGTGACTTTAAGTAACTCACCGGATAAAAATGCTTTTATAGGACAAAGCCTTTTCTTCGCTTCTTTGTGACTTCCTTTCTTGTCTCCTTGCTTTTTGCTTTTATCCTCCTCTTTTTCCTTCTGTAGTCACGTACGCAAATAGTCCGCAAACAAGTACAAGGATTCTAGTTTTGCGTTTTTGACAAGTTGCGGTGTACCAACGATCAAAAAATAAATGTGTTATTTAGGTCGTTTTGTAAATGTTGTTGTTGTTTATGCTGCATTTTCACATTTTAATGTTTTTAAGCTGAGGACTTAGTATTATTGATTTTAGGCAAAGGATGTTGTTGTCTGTCTGTTGAGTCGTTTTCCACGGTAAGCTTTTTATGGATTGAAAACCACAGTTTTTTTCGACCTGGATCCCGTCACCAACAAACATTGACTGCTCTCATGGACATCAAACTGCTGTACCTGAAATTCAACAATACATTTTTTAACATTCTTGTGACTACACTATTGTTGGGCTAATTTTGCATGAGGCATCATCAAACTCAATTGGTTATATGACTACCGTAAACCCATATAAAAGCCAATGTTTGATTGTAGTGACGAATGCTAAGTATGAAGTAATGAAAAATAATGTGTATTCCGGGAAAGTCCTAAACAATCATTCCGTCACCTAGTCTTTGTAAAAGCTTTTGAAAGAATCAACAGCGAGGCTGCAGCAAAGAATAAAATGAAAATGGACAGAGAGAACAATGCAATTTGTCTTGCTTCCCATAAATTCCCTGCAAATAAATACTACAGAAGAGTAACAACAAGTACTAAAAGTATAGTGCCAACACATATAGTCGATAGCATTTCCCCTGATAAAACCGTACATACTATATGCCTTCTAATGTTGAGCGGTTAGTCTGTTGGAGGGGAAAATGCAGTATGTCACTACTGCTAATCTGTGCGTTCCACGGCACCCGCCGGAAAAAGCAGCTGCCATTGCATACATTTATCCAAATCAAAATCTCATTCGTATTACTTTATTCGATTTTGTCTAGTGATGTGCCACACCTAGCTTTAAGCGTTTCTCGCGAAATAAACGATGAAAATGAATGTTTTACTTTCTATAAAACTCCCACCATAAAAGCTCCAGAAACAAAAACAAGTCGAGTGTAAAACAAGTATCCAGCAGCCACATATGGTCACCAACCAAAAAAGTATCCAAAAATGTGTGCCACGCCATCATTATCATCATCATCATCAAATCCTGAATGTGATCGGCCAACGGCCAAGTATAGAAGATTACTAATAAATGGCGAGTAATTACATTTGGGTTTTTTTTATAAACCATCACCCCTATTAACTCTGACTGGGCAAGCATTCCACCATTTATTAGCACATCTTTCCGGGAAGAGGCAAATTGTATTTGAAATTTGCTCAACCGTTGCCTAAATTTTTTTTTTCTGTGTAATATAGCATGCATATGTAGCTTTATCTGGATAAAAGGGACAAGCAAATATTTTTTACTGCGAATTGAATTATAGCGTGAGCATGTGTTTGGTAAAAAGAACTTGAACTTTCCACGGTATTCAACCTTTTCCAATGCTTTTGAATATTCTGGAGATTTCTCAAGTAAAACCCTTCCATTATGGCAGATGTATGTGTGGTAGTTGTGAAGCATAGCAAATAAATTGCTCACATAATACTTGCTCAAACTATGTAGCAGCCAGTATGTGAGTGAACTATCACATTTAAAATGAAGTTAAAAAGTGCAAAAAAATATGACTGAGTTTACTACAGATGTATTTAACGAATCGCAGATTTTCCGCTGTTTGAACATTTATCCAACTCAATACAGTACATATTCTCATGGGTATCTATTTGAAAAATGTATAGACTTTTGAATGTGATGACTTTTGCATATTATTTATAGAGTATCTGAAAAAGCAAGTTATATTATGTACATTCACAACTTACGTACAATACGTACACAGTGTTTTTAATGCTATCTTGCCAGAGTTATAATTTTACGTCATGCTTGAGCTGCACACTTTGGTTTATCCCTCTTGACTAACATGAAAGACCGTGTGAGGGCATTTGATGCATCTTAACCTCAGCAAAATGATTACCTCTCTCTTTTCTCCCATATGGTTGGTAGAACAGGAGATACAGACAGACTCTCCAGCGAGTAGGATGATGCATGAGTAGACACTCTCATGCACTACATTATGCTCAAAACGTGAAACAAGATTACCATTACCAACTCTCAAAGTAAATAAAGGGAAAATCTATGCCTTTTCCTTTGCTCGTTAAATCAACGCATGTTTTTTTCCTCTCCACTCAAGTCGGAGCTAGGGAACTTAAATCAAATCATAAATGTCGCACAATATCCCAGTGCAAATAGGTCATACATTTATGTGAATAGATGGTATTTTTAGCACAGATAAATATAAAATTAACTTCATCATCATCTTTTTTATTGCAAGTCGTTTCCTTATTTTTGTCACTAACAGTAAGTACTAAGTACATTTATATATGTATATATGTACCTATACACACACTTAAATGGCAAAATCTTTTTCTTCATACATTATCCAACAACGTTCTGCCTCTAAAGTTGAAGCATTAATGCTTAGTCACGACTTTTCTTCGACATTACATCATGTCAAGTCAACGCTACCTTATATTTACAACAACCAACTCAGCTCTCTGTACTCTGTACTTTTAGCTACATAACTACTACTCCAACATTCATCATCTGCCTTACATGTTATAAGCTTTCTGCCTACGCCCCGAGAAAGAGAGAAAAAGACAGAGAGAAAGTGCACTCTTCGGAAAGAAAAGAAAGGTTAGGGAAGTATTGAAGTGTTTATATATCATGCTTTGTTTGCTTGCCGGGTACAAATTCAGCGACCTTTTCTCTCTCATGATGACAACTTTTTTTGTATGAATAACCCATTTCAAACATATACTCTTATAATTATTAGTAGCATGCATCTGCTGGGTCTTGCGCTTCCAACTCTCACATTTTCTCTCAATCTCACTCACTCGGTTCCCATCCATTATTTGTGTAAAGTTACATTGGTTCGTATAAGTTGTGGTGCCATTAGCGTGAGTGAATGAAAGCACCATGCCGTGAATGAATTGACTCGGCTTTCTGACACCCAGTTCCTTATTCTTTCTATTTGAACTACTTTCATGTTCAGAAAGAAAGCATGAGCGAGAGAGAGGAGAGTGGAAAACTAACCTATACGTGAAACCGATGCAGTTTGTGTTTCATGTTTCTGTCGCAATACGCTGTGTTATGTTGAAACCAAAAAAGCAATAGGTAGCGAAGTAGTTACACATGATCACTTGGTGAGTGCGTTGGTGCCCATAAATGAAAATTAGTCACCATTTACGAATTAATATGAGACTCATAGTCAGCACGTAAATTAAATTTGTTCTTGGTAAAACGCTCACAACAACACACTTTCTATTTATTAATCTAACCACAAAATGGCGTAGATCATTGTAACACATGGTCCCATCCAAACCGCTGCGCTGTTGGCTCAGTTTTCTCAAATTGATGTTATTTAAATGTGCCTTGGGAGTATCAGCCTCATCATAATATTTCCCTAGTTCTTTTTAACTACATTATAATTTTCATCCAAGAACATTTTGTAAACTCGGTTAATGAGTTCCTTGCTCTTTCTTGTTTAACAAGCCAACCAGTTTTCATTATCATTAAGATCTGTTCCATCCTGTCACCAGCATCATCATCCCAGTCTCCTTTCGTCGCACTTTTTTTGTGTGTTATTATAGCTTTCAATGAAAGAAAACTTTTATTCATTCACTACGCAATACGAAAAGTAGCAAGTTTAAGTAGATAAGTAACTATTTCAACAATTTGCAATTATTAGTATTCCCCTTGCTTGCTTATTTTCTCTCTATGAAAAGTATGCAAATTATTTATCAAAAGCAACACGACTGTTGCGTTACATTATGAAAAACACCTTTCATATTTCACTAATCTTTCTATAGCTATTTATAATACCTACTTGTAGTAAATGTACAAAAGTAGCACCAAGCTATCTCGCTGTTGCTGCATCCACTACTCCACCCATTCTCCCCCGTCATTATTAACAACTACTACAAAACGTGGCGAGTAACTTTCTCCACTTTTACTCGCTTTCCCTATTAAGTCTCTTATATTCTCACAGCACAACACAAAAGGCCTCTCTCTTCTACCTTCCATAGACTTATATAAAATTCTACTCTGCCAACTTCTTTCTCACCGTCGTCGTCGTCATTCCCGCTTGATTGGGATCTGTAGTAGTATTTCACTGGAAGCAATGGTAACAGAAGAAGCAACGAGCTGTCAACGCAAGAGAAGTCGTTGTACTCTTTACCTTCCTCTCTCCCTTATACTAATATCTTGATGCTCCTTTTAGCACGTACCGTCACAACTCTTCATCAATCAAATAGTTATGTTCACGCGTACTTTACTCCTTTCCTAGTAGTACATTTCCTATTCCAAACGAATAC
>JAHZMZ010001064.1:0-10204 GCA_027743805.1 Lepidocyrtoides sp. E14 | reverse complement strand
ATTATGTTCTTAAGAAATGACAGCTAGATGATCTTTTAAAAACCCTGAGTAAGCCACACAAAAAAAGTAATGTAGTGTTAGTTGTGACTCACAAAACTTGTGAGTAGGGAGCAATAAGGATTTAGGATGGCAATAGAAGAAAAATCAGCATGAGCTTGAAAGAAGATGATAAGCTCTCTTTACATGTCGGGTAAAAGGGAAAGGACCAAATAAAAAATGCATGACATACCAATCTTTCCAAAAAGAACAACAAGTTAGCAGGAGCAGTAATAGGAAAAAGAACAAGATTGACTGGAACCCCATGGTCCATTTATTTTTTTAGTGGTACATGGTACATGCTAAATATATTATGTACATCAGAGCACTACTTTAATCTACACAAATTTATGTGGACGAAGAGCTATCTTTATGGGGATGACTGTTCGTCGTCGTAGAACATTCATGAGGACACATTTACACACCCATATATTATCTGCTGATGTACCAAGATATGCCTACTTATTGTTGTAATGCTAAATAATATGCTTGCTTTCACCATGCTTCTAACATTATCCGCTTTCACTCTTATTCTAAAAATAGAGGAAGAAATAAAACTTTATATTACTGTGAAATATGTCAAGAAAGAGAGACTAACTCAAAGTCCATTTAAACCAAGACTAGGAAGTTTTTCTAGGGATACTTGTCAGAAGGGAAGACAAATAAGAAAGGGAGTGAAAAAACGGAAGCGACTGATGATAGGTTGGAAAAAAATGAAAAACCAGAGTTACAAATGTAGTTCCTGACTCCATGTTTATTGGTACTTTTTGTCGCTTTCTTTCTTCACGTTTTGCTTCCTAAATTAGGTTTTTTTTTTCAATCAAATCCTCACCATTTGCTTCTATATCATTAACAATGGAGTAGTAGGTATATTTTCTTTTCTGAGTATTAAGTAAAGCTATTGTTGTTGTCGCTGTCACCACCATCAATGATTTTCATAATATTGTAAATCAATGAGTTTTTTCACTTGAAAAGGATTTTTGGCAGATATGAGCATGTGTGATTTGATTCTAGAATGCTGTTGTACCGACTGAGAGGATACGATGTATAATATTTTCATAGAATACTGATGAAGCTGGAACATGACGATGATGGTGACGACAACAATAGCGCTATTCCGATTTGTGAGCCTGTAAATGATTGTGTGTAAAGGTTCAGCTTACAGTAACTTTGAGCTTCAGCGAGAGGAACTGAGTGAGTGAAAGTGCATTCACTGGAGCTTAGCGGTTTTTCTTTTTTTTGCCATTATCATGTTGTCTGTTGTATTTACACGAGGCATGAGATGTGGAAAAACATAATATTAAATTACCCAAAATGCTCTTTTGGAGAAACTCGTCAAACTGGTTAGTGTATCGTGTAACTTGACCTCAATATGTTTGGTTGACCTGACCTGAGCTACCACTCTGACTGCTACTAGGTTTTTTTCATGAGCAATTGTACTATTGTACTTTGTTACTAGCAATGCTTTATTGTTTGATAGAATAATGTAAAGTGCATGTTTTGCGTTCATCATTGGTACGTACATATTTTCTTTTAAACAGGAAATGTAGGCTAATGCAAGAGGAGTAATTATATTTATTTCATTTTTGCGGCCTTTTAGTTTACTTTATTCACGTACCTTTCACCAGGCCCATGACTCTTTTGTTACTTATCATACTACCTAATCTTTTGCCACGGCTCGTTCGTCACTTGAAAGAGGATTCACTTTAGAACTCTTTTTTGAATGCCAATTTAACCAAAGTTGCTTGTTAGTGGCTTGTGACATATTTGTGAAAGTAACTCCATGTTGTTTTTAATGCAGCCATTGTAGCATGGTCTGCATTTGTAAACTTTTCGATAGTGTCTTGTTTCAAGTAGTTTGGACAACAACATATGTATCGTAGCAAGCAGTTTGCTATTGTTCCAATACTTTTCATACAATAAAAAACCACCCATGCATGTAGTAAAAAGAAAACACCATCAGATCAAGGCATATACTCTTGTCATCGCACATTTATTTTATTTCCCGCCCGATGTGAAGACAGAATGATAAGAATCATGCCTCCAAGACTAACTAACTAGGCATGCAATATAAGAATAGTGGTTATATAAGTAAGAAGAGTTATTCAACGTCCTCTCTATCAAGTAGTTTGGACAACAACATATGTATCGTAGCAAGCAGTTTGCTATTGTTCCAATACTTTTCATACAATAAAAAACCACCCATGCATGTAGTAAAAAGAAACAAACTAAGATCAAGGCATATACTTTCGTCATCGCACATTTATTTTATTTCCCGCCCGATGTGAAGACAGAATGGTAAGAATCATGCCTCCAAGACTAACTAACTAGGCATGCAATATAAGAATAGTGGTTATATAAGTAAGAAGAGTTATTCAACGTCCTATCTATCATTTTTAATCCTTCCTTCCCCTATTAAGGAAAAGTAGTTTGTGCAATAGTAAACCTAGCTTTGTTTACGTAAAAAAGTCCTGATGATAAGTCTTATGTTACGTCTGCCTCCATGCACGTTTATCTACTTTCCACACGTTTTACTCTCCGTGCGATTGTATTTCACGTCAAGCCTTAAAAGAAAAAGGAATTCTGGCCACGGTACGAAATAGTATTGAGTACTGAGACAGTGTTTCAAATTCAGGAAAAAGTATTTTTATTGTATTATGAAACTTTTAATGGAACTGAGCAGTGTTAATCTGAAGGTGTAGGTTATTCGTGTTAAAAATTGTAAAAAGTGGTGTTAAAATGGATGGAGAAAGCCGAGAAAATTTGTGAACTCATGTGTCACTTGAGTTGCACTTAAATTTATTTCATTTGTATGCATGCACGAGCGAGCTGAAGAGTACTTAATGAGGTAGAATGTTTTTCCTATGCATATCCAGTTCAAAGAGAGAGAAGTGAAAGTATAATGTAAAGAGGCGTTGTAAATGGAATGTCGTACAATAATATAACTGATATATGTCTATGTTTTCTTTTGCATTTGATTTTTTTTTCTCGGATAATGCTCCAGCTAAATGTCCTCAGTTGTTCGTGACTAGAAAATACGATCCGTAATAGGATTTTATTCCTCTTTCTTGTTCTCTGCTCTGCTGACAATAAAATAATCTCATTAGTGAATTCGAATGAGAGGATCGAATCAGGAAATTATCCATGAACACTTCACAGATATCCATTACATGTTTACAGAATCACTAAGGTCGGACGGAAATATGAGCGTTTCACACCTTCAACATTAGTCCCAGCTTTTATGTCCATGAATGCATGAACTATTTTTTTTTTTGCAAATTTCACGCTACGCAATTAAAAATAAATTTATGAGTTATTGTCGCAAGATTTGCAAATGCTCTATATCCTGAAAAGGCACATTATACAGTTTTTAAATACTGACTGAAGTGTATACATGTTTACGTATGTAGGCGAGTGGTCTTCCAGATGTGCGACAAGGGAATTCTCACGCTGTAGAGGTTGCAAATATGGCACTAAAGCTTCTGCAAGCTGTAACAAATTTCCAGATACGGCATCGTGCCAATGACACGCTTAAGCTGAGAATAGGAATTCACTCAGGTACTTTTACAGGCTTTGCAGCGTATAGAAATAGGCCATATTTAAATTTAATGGTGGTATAAATTTTCCCTGTCATAAGCCCATCTGAACATATGTACGTTCTGTAGATTCGCATTATAAGCATTAGTGTTTGTCAGTTTTCATGCGTTTTAGAGGACACAAATGAAAATTTGTCTTTAAAAATTTATCCCCTTTCAGCATTGCGAATACACTGCAGTGAAACCTTTGTAAAATTAATTCGAAATGACCCCGATCCTCAATTTGAACTAGAAGAACGGGGACTCATAGATGTCAAAGGAAAAGGAGATATGAAGACATATTGGCTCATTGGGAAGAGAGCTTCTTCAACGGTAGCGCAAATAATACAAAAGTCTGAGACTACAGAGTCATGCTCGTACAGTCATGAATAGAAAAAAAGGCATCCTGATGATGGTTGACACAAAAACAATAAAATAACATTAAATACTTGATTTAACTTTTATTAATTTTTAAAAACATTTTTACTAAATTTCAAGCATTAGTTAACTAGTTGCTCGTCGTGTTACATACTTTGCTTGCTGTAAATAATTTGATATAGGTAGACAAAACGGTAAATTTTATATAAATATGCATTACTTGTATTTACAAGTTGAATGGAAGTGTTATTTGATGATACAGTTGAATAAAAATATTTTTCAATATGTCTTCTTCAACAATCGAATTCAAAAAGCAGAGAAAGGGATTGCAACCTCAGACTACTAATCCTCAAATGAAAGGGAGTGTAATGGATTCAAACAGTTTGCATAGCATACAAAAACGAAAATTAATAGATCTCTGGAGCAAACCAATGATATTCGAAGTACTCGAAAAATCCTTGGAGCAAAGTGAATGAAAGAACTCATTGAAGGTGTGGGATTTCGATGTATTCGTGCTATTTGACTCAAAAACCATGGAACGGAAAAGGGAAACAAGGTAGGGTATTACTTGCTGATAGCAAAACAAAAATCACTGCACATATTTTACACAAATATGGGCATATGAAAATACCTCAAAAAATCACAACCTGTGTTCCTTGCACTCTTGGACTGACACTGAACAGTGAATACATAGGGGGGAGAAAACTTTATTCTCGCTGATATGATTACATATTATTTACCATACGACGCAGTAAACTTTGAACAAAGTTTACACAGAGAAGATTCAAAATGTTGTGCTAAAAATACAATGAAAGTGTAGATGAGCATGAACCTGCATTGGTACAGTATAGTACAAGGAAGGAGAATGATTAAGAAGGATGGAAGTACCTAAAATAAATCTCTAGAGTGTTTACAGACAGACGGACAGACAGACGG
Organism: Lepidocyrtoides sp. E14; assembly: GCA_027743805.1. Lineage (NCBI taxonomy): Eukaryota > Metazoa > Arthropoda > Collembola > Entomobryomorpha > Entomobryidae > Lepidocyrtoides > Lepidocyrtoides sp. E14. The sequence continues at coordinate 5,279 of JAHZMZ010001064.1, read as the reverse complement.
ACAGACAGACATGCCTAAATCAATACTAGCATCGCTGCGCTCAGCTACGTAATAAAACTATTTGCAACAACAAAACATGCTACATTGACACTCTTTTCCTTTGAGCCCCATCGTACGAAAAGCTTTTCGGATCAATGACGTACTTCGTTGTTTCTGATTCCTTGTTCTTTGATAAATCTCAGTCCTATTATTAGTTGGTCAAGTAATTGTTTAGCTTATTGCTTCTGTAAAAACATCAAAAATACTGTCTATAATAATTTTTATGTGTGATACAAAGCAGAGGAACGCAATGTGGTGAACAATGCATTTCCGTCTTGTTTGTTATCATACCACAACATTGACTAAAAGTGAAGTGTTTGGTGGTTTGTGGTGATGTATTTATTTCTCTCACCACCGCCAGCTCAAGCTAGCTCAAAAACAATGCATAAATGCTCATTCCATCCTCATTCTATTCTATCGTTTTGGTAGCGCATTATGTTATGTTGTTTTATTATTAGAGCAAAAAGGCAAAAGTGCTTCATTCCCTTTTTGTCTTCCTTTCACCATGAACTCGCGTCCTTCCTTCAGCAACATATTCTGTGTCCGCTTACTTTCCCTTTGAGTTTTATCATTCATTGTTACTCTCCCTTCATACATGAAAGAGGGGAAACCGCGAGCCAAGCTGAAACACAATTAATCGATTCTAGATTCCGGAATAAAATGAGAGCAATTTTAAAAGAGATTTTACAAGTTCATTATCATCCTCATCCAGTTTATTATTATGCTTTATAGCAAAAAAAAAATCCTTTTTGTTTTAACAACAAAGCATATTTTTCTTTTTCCTATTTTCCTTCATCTCCATCTTCATTTATTCTATACCGAAAGTCAACCAAGTGTTTTAGTCCCGCATTGCAATGAGGAATATTTACACGTGCGTACCAAAAATATCGCTCTTTATAATGTGAAGCCTATTTTTGCATCACTTACAGATTCTTTTTAATTCTTCTTTATTTGTTTTACTGGCTTCAAATTAGAGTGGATTGAATTGAAATCATACACTACCTTTTCAAATCTAATCAATAAGTTTTTATACTTCCTTCCCAATCCATACAGATGTGCTCCAATCAACTGTTGCACAGTCTATATACAAACAATACATATACATACTTACCGTGATTACTCTTTTAGCTTATTCCCTAGCGAGTGCTGGTAAATAAATGGACAGAAATAGCTTCATAGTCTTTTCACTTCACATACAATGAAAACATATTATGACTTTGTGCTAACGTTTCCCTTTTCCAACTATTGACTACTACACTGGGGAAAAATACTTTCACTTTCATTTTGCTATCTTTTCTTCCACTAACAACTCCCAGTCTCTGACTCCCTGCAGTCTACCAAGCGTTTTCCTGTTCGACATTCTTCTAACGACAAGTTTTTACGTGAGTTGGTCTGTTTGATTCAGTGAATATTTTTTCTGTTTATTTTCTCTTTGAAGATGACCGCCGTTAGCAAGTGATAGTAATGCTGTTGGGCTTGTTCTGATTGTTTATGAAATTGACAAGTGTTGCTGCAGCTGGTTTTTACGGCACTTCTTCACATTTTTTTTCTCAGCAAGAGCCCAAGTACTTGCTACATTCTCATAATAACTTTCAAGTAAATATTGTAGTGGTACTGTAACTTGCTGTGTCTTACTTGCCTCTTTTGGATTAGTAGAACACACAAGTAGCAGAGTGTGCAAGCAACACGCTACGCTAATAAACCACTCTACTCGCAAAGATATTGTTTCAGTCCAACTTTCTCTTCCTGTCGAAGGGATTGTGTGGCAGACGGTGCGGTGGCTTACAACTTGACGGTTGTGTCCGCATGACCACACTTACTATCATCTTTAATTTCGACTGTACATGTATATATTCTTTGGTTTCTTTCATATCATGTGAAGTACACTGGATATCTATTATGCATTTATTTTATTATTTTGTTCCGTCAATGTCGTGTCGTTGCAAATATATAATTTAGCCCACTAACATTGTTTCTCAATGCCACTTTCGCACCATGTCCAGCAGAAAAAGAAAGCCTGGCATTATCTCTCTCTCGCTCTGACAAGAAAAACAAAACATAGTACCAACACATCACGTTAACATTGCATAATTTTTTAAATATAGTCAACTAGGTATATACTTGTACTTTTATACTGCTCGATGATACACATCCAACAGACATACTTAACATACGTAGGTATAGGTACATAAGTAGCAAAATCATGCCATCTATAATATTCGATTCCCATCCGTTTTGTACCTATTCCATCATTGTATTCTTTATAAATCTCTTTATCAAGTGCTCTCTCACAACGTAGGTTTTTGTCGAGGTCGCAGAAATGCTAAGTAAAAAATGGACCTTGCACTCAGCAGGTCATTCTTTGTCCTAAAAACTTTCCCTTGCATCGGCTGGTTGTCGTTTTTACACTTTCACCAGCTGCGACGAGTTTGCATGAATGAACTTTTTTCTCCATGAAGAAAAAATCATGTGTAAAAGAAACATTCAAAAACATGGCACAAAGTGATCTACATTAAATTGCGGTGAGTCATCGATTTAGATAACACGTGAGAATAAACTCAAGCACAATATATGTAGTTAGTACATATAGGTTTATACAGGGTTTATTTGTCATTGCCACTGAGAAATCTTTTCGGATTTGTCTGCTCCTAATTGACTACACTTGTCTGCCTTCTTGGCTTGGTTTATTGTTATACAAGTGTGACAAAAATAATAAAACTATCTAGTCGCACTACATTACGGTACAGTCGATGTATGACATTTACCATCAATTATTACACATATTGAAGCGATACAACATTAACATTACAATGCATAAATGTGAATTAAAATTTACCCAATTGTAAAAATGAGAAACTTGACGATCACTTTGATGAGTTTTGAGCTTAAAGCCCTATAAAAGCACCGATATTGATGCGAACACGGTACATAGGGGTAGAAATTTAATGAGCTTTCACTTTCTTTGAAAATTAAAATACAAGGTATTTATAAAGTGAAGTAGCCCGTTTGAAAATAAAGTTTATTTTCGTTCTAATTCATTTTTACTTATTAAAAGTCTAGGATAATCGACTTCTAAAAATTTCTACACATACTACCCAAGACCTTTTTACACAAGTGTATTATTTACTCGACAAAAACGACTGCTACTTACTTGCACAATGCAGTTGGCAGTTGAACCATTTTACAAAGTTACACAATTACCTACCTTGTTTAATGAAATGCCAAACAGTGAGGCCCTATATCTGTTAATGGTAATAGGAATTGTGTTATCGTCTGTACACCGAGTGTATTTTTAGAAAGATGTTAGCTTCGACAAGGCAGTAAATTTTTGATGAGCTCTAGTTTGCCACGATGATTAAGTTTGCACTTGTATGCTGTGCCAATTTAGATCATTTGATTATATTTATCCCATTTTTCCCGATCACAATTTTTGTTGTGCTGGTGTATAGAAAAGTCAAAGTTGGCCTGCAATATTTGCTTGAATTTACTTTAAGTTTAGTGAATAATAGACTATTTGACTGCCTTCAGACATGGGGGAAATTGCTTTATAGCTTTGCTGTAAGGAGAAAGCCGTAAGAAATAAGAGTTACCTGCACAGAAGCCTCAGGGACGGAGCGGTTATGATGGAATATTCATGAAGCGCTAATTAGTCTAGCGGCAACAAAAACCCTGTGTCCTGTAGTTTTAAGTTTTTGAGAAAGTTTTGCTTTCGAACTACGTGCCTAATTCGACCAAGGTTGATGAAAGCAAATGAGCATAATGTATCATCATATACGACACGAAGACTGAATTGGCACTAATTTTGTCCCTTAATCAAATTACTTTTCCGGGCAAAATTCGGCCAAAGTATTAACAAGTGAAAACTTTGCGTTTTAATCATACTGCTTTAGTTGATTCTTATTTTGTGCCTGTACGTATTATGAACATTGTTTGAACTACCTATGTACATTCCATCATCGTAAATTTACCCAGGAAAACTTATAACATTTCAAGTCAATGTCGAACTCTGAGACTAAAAAAGAGAAAATGTTTGTGGAGAGTAGTGTAAAAAAGATTTTCTACGTGATCCCTTTTCCGTTACATGTGGACCATTTTAATACATATGGTGGTGGTGGATAAGCGAAGTCACAAATACAGTGTAACAAAGTTTTCCATACATTTTTCCTCTCAGTCTCAACGCAAGAGCTTCGGTATTTAGGAAAGTACTTAAATGAAAATACGAAGTCAGGTCATTGCGCAAGTTTAAGAAAACGTACATATTACGTTAATTGAAACTTGATTCAAAGTGTAATAAAACTCAAAAGTCAATTAATTTATCTGAATAATTTCTTGACAACATTATCTATGCTGCGTGCATCATTGATGAAATCTTTAGCAATCAATCCAGTTCAGAAAAAGGGCGATTTACTTGCATACAACAAGCAAACACGTCTGTGTAGGTAGGTCTGTAAAAATCTTTACGTGCGTGGGTTATGCCGAAGTGGAAACTTCTAGTTTTAGAATTGAAAAAAGGGGAGATTTTTGGGGGATAATGAGAAAAAGCAAATTCCTATTCAGTGTGTGGGTGTTCGCACTCACAATTTTCCTCTCTTTTTGCATTTTTGAGTACAGCAACGTCTCCAATATTCTGGGAAACCAACGTAAGTGGATAGTGAATATTGTAGAGATTGAAACGCTAAAACTGATCGGGTAAGTAAAAAGGATTAGACAATTATGATTCAGTTTGTCCACATCTATCACAATAATTACCAGGTTTCAAGTAATCAAAGATTACATGATGAATCTCTGGCACTAGCAATAAGTTTATACAATGTACCTACTCTGATATTGGTAGGGTCGGGATGCTTAAATTTATTGACCTTTCTCAATAATTGCATCCATTATTCATTGGTGCACACTCACAAGGTATCAACAGTCTTACGTTGATACCTTATCGTCATTTTGTGGTTGGTCAATGGTCCCTCGAATCCATTATTTTACTAAAGGAAATTATGGAGAATCAAGCTAAATTGGAATGAAGATTTTTATTGGAACTCCCCCCGTATACTCAAGGCTTGCGTCTAGCACATAATGGTATGAGTACTTACGATTCTAGGACAACTGAGGCCGGTACAACTAAGGCCACGTACCATCTCAGGCCAGGACAACTCAGACCGCATACCATATTAGGGCCAGGACAACTCAGGCCACATACCATTTTAGACTAAGACAACTCAGGCCACATACCATTTTAGACTAAG
>JAHZMZ010001063.1:3853-20596 GCA_027743805.1 Lepidocyrtoides sp. E14 | reverse complement strand
AAAACGCTATATTGGAGAAATGTAAACTATTGCTTTACAATGAGCAATCGGACAACTTTCATGCCCAATATTTATCAATATGATACATCGGATAACATTAAGCAATACCATTATTAAGCATTAAGCATTTTTGATAATGCCCCCTAGTATCCGGAAATTTGCAAAGCTATTGCAAAGAACATAATTTGAAAAAGTGTAACCGTGTTCAGCAGTTAGAGCGCAAACGATTGAACAGACAGACATACTATGAAAGATCATTAACTTGGATGCATGAAATTTATGTGCAAGTTAAAATGAGGTTTTGAAGCTCTGGTGGATAATGGGCCGCACTAAATATCGAATATTATATGCATACTTTGATTTTGGCATAAAGTCTAACTGGAACAACAAATATGCATATTTGCTTATAATCATATACCATATACCTATAGAATCAAGTGGGCTTAGAAATATGTAACCTACTGATTATAGAAAAGAGAAAAAAAACGACATTTTAGGAATGATGAATCCTTGGCTTCCAATTTAATCTAGCTCAATTCAGTTTCTGCAAACGAGAGCTGCTATCAAAGATGCAATATGCAAACATGCATTGGCAAACAGTGCCAAATTAGTGAACAAGCAACAGACGCATCACATTATGATCATTGCTCGTCACCATCATCCATCGGGTTGGTATTGGGTGAAGTGAGTTAGAATAACTTTGGGTAAACTGGTATTTTTTTTGCTGCGTTGTACAAATCACAGAAGCAAAAATGATAAAGTTCAACTTTAACTGTGTAGTAGGATGACCAAAATAGAGAGCATAAATACCATACATTATCTGTATAAATGTTGAGACAGACAAAGTAAACTAAAAGCACATATGCATTATTAGAGTTGCGGCAAGTCGATGAGCAAAATGTTTTTAATTCGTATTTTCAAATGTGGCTGTAGTTGTAATTTCAAATATGTAGTTTTATTATGACATAACATGACAGTTTGGAAAGCATCATCCTCATAACATCCTCATAAAATTTGCCAATAACGGAACAAAAAAAGGGCCATATACAAAAATAACGATTTACTACAAGCGATAATATATTTTAGCAGTTCAATTATATGAAATGCCACTACTGCGATCATTGGATTATAATTTTCACTTTTGAACATTGTAGAACTACATAAAACAGACAAAGTTACAACATATCTGCATAACACAAATATGCATGTATTTTGCGCTGTGCTTTCCCTATTGAAACTTATTTTCAGCACGTATTTATGTACCTATTTACTTGTTCACCATGTTACGTGTTTGTGGTGGAATATAATGATTTATTTTTTTGAACAGGACATCATCACGACTATAAGATGCTGATGCCAGAAAGTCGCGAGCGGTTGAAAACGCCTGTAATTTATTTATCCATTTTTCTTTATGATTATAAGTTAGTCAACATCATCAGCATGCATCATATTATGTATGTATCATCATTTCATATACATACTCCGTTTTCTAAATAATATGTCCATGTCGATTATGCATACATACATGATGTGCGACGGCGTAAGAAGATGCAAGATCTCTTTCCTTTTAATACATAACTATATTTTATATTAAGATGTGATAGCCTGGGTGAAATTTAATGATGACGATGATGAGTGATGCCGTCCTGGCGTGGCGTGGCTACTACTGCAATAACTGTGAAATATCTTCGTTTTGCATTTTCCTACGATCCTGCAATTTGCTCTTCTTCACAAGAGATGTAAAATGGGAACACACATCGCGAATGAACTTCTTTTTGCAAATATTTTAAGCATTATAACATTGTCAATATGCCTCTTTCTTCATAAGCTGACCAATAAAATGGGTGAAATGCAGTTATATTTAACACTGTCCATTTGTATTAGTAGTTTGTTAAGTGTTGTTCGCACACCAACCATTTAATGTATTATTTACAGTTCAGTGCCGCTACTGTAATAGAGAAGTTATATATGTACATTATACACTAAAAGATACATATTATTACGATACTTCTTCCAATTGTAGTTACAATAATTATGAGTATGACATGACATGACATGATGATGACCACTTGGTAATTCCCCATCATTATCCATGACTTTCGTCCATTCGTCGTATCTTCTCTTGTTTATCCATTACATCTCAATATATGTAATTGTTAGCATGTGAAGATGAGAGACTCCACAAAACGTAGAAACTTTAAATAATAATAAAATAATAATAATCCCTTTATGACCAGGGCGAGCTAGCGTGTGTACATATGTATAATATGTATGTACATAAATATCAGTAATAACACGATGATATGATTCCACCATGTTGGCTTTAATGACTGTTTCTGTTGGTAAGCCATATTCTGTATTATGCACATTTTATCTTTCTTTATGAATGATTTAACTTTTGTCTCCTTTACACTTTTCCCATCACCCATCCCCGCAGACCACAAATCACCCATTCGTCATCGTCTTCACCACCAACCAGCATCATCTTCATTTATTATTACTACTACTGCCTGATTTTACACCGCATTTATCCGACATTCATAAACCTCACATTATTATACATGTTCAACGATAACCCTACCTCACATGAAGTGAGTAAAGTATGTACAAATTTTAAAAGAGCACATACCTTTGCGTATATCAAACATATCCCCAAAGACATAAAAATATTAATATCCTTCGGTTACGTTTCATTTTTAATACTCTTAAATGCATCTGTTATTGCGTGCTGTACCGTATAAAAGTTTTGCATAGTGATGGAAGCTACCCTGTAATACGGGAAATTAATATTTAAAACAATAGAAGTAATAGTAATTATTGTTCCATTGAATTTCAAAGAAAAAGTTCTAAATATTTTAACCAACCCACGCCTAATCATACAAACAATGCAACCTTAGCAGTTTTTAGCATTAGCGTACATCTATATTAGGTAAATACGTGTGCAACGTATTTATGTGCAACGAACATCTAGCTTAGCAGCTACAGCCTCTTTGAAACACGTCTGATCTTCTAAATTTCATGATAGCATCTCACAATTGTCAAATGTCAGGAATTTTTATGTTGTGTAAAAGTGAAATAGAATGGTGTCAATTGTTCTCTATAAAATTGTACTAATTGTACTCATCAGAAGTTAATGCATTCTCTTGGAAGCTTTTAAGGTCATTGTCATTGTTTAAAGTTCAGCTAAAGACACGACGGATTTTTAATGTACGCAATTTAAAAAATATTGTTGTAATTCCATTTCTAATGCAGTTAGTAAATACGAAGAAATATCCACCATAATAGAAAGAAACGATGTTATCCATCTTTAGCATTGTGATTTTTTTTTCTATTGAGTTATAAAATTTGTCAATTAACTGTTAAAAATTGTGTGGTGATACTTGCAGTTGCTTTATGAGCAGAAAATATTGAGCATTAAAAACCTCGAGTTGAGAAGGTCTTAAATATTTAAACTATTAACAGGTTCATATATGCGTATTACTGCATTTTAAAGATTTCAGTAGTACATAAATATAATTTTTGATTCTCAAGACCTAGCAAAAAACTTTCATTTTCGTATATAAAGTTTGAGGATACTGTCCAAAATCTATCCCTGAAGTCAGTTGTAAAGTTGATAGCCTACTTCTAAAAAGTGTTTCCGGTTTCGTTTGAGAAAACAGTGTGGTGGTAGTGGTAGTAGCAGTGCAAAATCGCGTTCGCCTTAAGCCGTCTCAGGTTTTGCTCTAGTAGCTAAGAACATCTGCATCTAGTGATTAGTACCCAACAGAACCAAATAGCTACAGCAGCAATACCAAGGAAAAATAGTTGTCAAACATCATCTAAAAGAAAGAAAAAAAACTTGCTGAAATACAGGATGCTACATACAAAAAGCGGCGATATCACTGTCATTTTCTCTTCCAGTGTAGGTCACAATAGGATTCTTCCATCAACATGAAATAAAGGTGAGTAAGCCAGAAACCAACACTAGTATTATCAACATGTTAATGAATACCATACCTACAGTTAAGACTTGTGTGTGGTGGTGGTGAAACATTTACGAGATAAAAATTTCATTGTCCTGCGGTAACAACGTGATGTAGCGCAGTCGTGTCTTGTATAAGTCACATACATATAATATTATTAGCTTTTATTTTCATGCAATGCATTTTACACACTATCTTGTCTGCATACAAAGCTCAAACAACAGGTGTGTGTCACAGTTTCATGATGACATGAGTGTCTGTTTTCGTAAAGTTTGGTCAGTTGGGTTGAGACTTGTGTATATTATATCTTGTAACGACAAGCCAAGAAAATCATACATCCTTACAAAAATATCAACACACCTTGCATATATAGCTTTTTGTTCATCGTCAGACTGCTTTCCCTTCACATTTAAGATACATCATGCAATTTAAGCTATCTAGTACATGCCGTTCTTTTTAACTTACTAAATTTACATTACTTTTGCTGAGTAATCATCAAATAATCGTCATTCCCTTCTCACTTGTACAATCAGCTAATGGGTTCAGCAATGATGTTACAGCTCGTACTTGCACAAAAGTATTATTTTGATGATGACTTTGGAGAAGATAGATGCAATTATTTACATATGTACGTAAATACATGCAAGTATGTAAAAGTGAAGATTTGAAGAGGAGATGTTGCATTGGCCATCAAATTATTATGCATCTCTCTCACGCAAGTTGTCTTGGGTCTTACATTTGCCTGTTTTATCTTGGGTTTTTAAATAAAAGTTCAATAAGTAACTGCAAGCACTATAATATTTTGTAGCAGACAAGACACGACTTGTAAACAACCTTTGTACATACCTATGTTGTAGAGAGAGATATTACTTTTAACCAGAAACAAGATATCCCATCCCAAGACACCTTTTCTCCTGATAATCATAATCATCATTCATTCTTTTAGATTAGGGTTGACTTTTCCTATATGACTAGGTATAGAAACAAATAGCAAATATCCGTAATAATGCTCCTTGGTGTCAATAATATTATTTTCTTCGTTTTTCTTGGTACATATTTTTATGTTTACACAAAAGTGCATGATTTCCTCGTACATAAGAAATGTGTAATACGTTCTCCTCTCGACTAGCGTGAATATTGGTGGTACATAAATACATACAATGATGCATATTTGTACACATATACATACATTTTTCTTCAATATATATTTATGTGTACCTATGTGAATGTAGGCACACACCTATAGATATTTGTAGATTTAAAACTACCAACACACAAGCAAACTGCACTAAAAAGTGCTGCTACAACATGGTTTTATGTATGGTTTACGATGATGTTCATTACATCTGTACATTGGTCGTATTATTTTATTTTATAGCTGAGGAGATATTAATATATGCATGATGGACATATAGTTTATATGTTGCATGTATGTAACATACATAATATTTTACGTTATTTACGTGTGTGCATACATACACACATATACGCGCATTCATGATGATGATACGATGCACACGTAATATTAATGCGTGAAAAAACATGTAAGAGAAGTTCATGTTAAAAGTTGTTTTAGTTTGAAGCATTGCATATTACATATTACATATTATTATTTGCTAGAAGGGATGAAAAGGAATCATGATCTACAAGAAAAAAAATTAATAAAAATTCTCACATCTTTCACACATTTAAATATTTACTTCTCAGCTAAATTAAAAATATGTTTGGATCGATAGTTTTCCTTGGATGTGGAAAAAACTACCTGTTCATTACTCATGCAGAGGAGCCTTTGATATTGTGAGACAAATAACATGATTGTTTCAAGCGTTTTTACTAGTGGTCAATTATGTTTGGTGTGGCTGTGATGATTGTTGTGCTACCGTTGTAAGTAAGCAAAAAGGGCTTTTTACATGCCTTCTCATATGTGTACCTACATTACATTATTATTCTCATGTGAGAACTTCTACTACTATTGTACTGACTGGTGAATGTTACAGTGCAAATATTACATTGATGATTGTGTCGCTCATTAATGCGTGTAGACTTCGTTGCTGGGATTTTCCAGGGGACGTCACACAACAATTGTCACTATCAAAATGATAGTCAAATGTAGCCTTAATTAACACGCTGTCTCTTACCCAAACGTTTAATGGTAAATTTTGTATAAAAATATGACTGCTTTTTTATCTTTTGAAAATAAAAATTGCAAACATTTTGTACTATTTTTATTGGTTATAATAGGAACTGTTTGCTAACAATGACAAATTCTTGGGAACTGAGCTTGTCCATTTTCCGCCAACTTAAATTCCTTATTTATGTCACGTCAAAAATTGTGAAAACATACAAGTCTCCCTACACTGGATGCGTCTGTTTTTAATATAAAAGGATAACCACAAAATAAATGCATTACTTCCGTCAACAAAATATTACTGACAACAGCTACGTAGTTGTATGTAAAAGATACATAAATGTTTTCATGTATGACGCATCACAAAAAATTAACACTATTCAAATTGTTAGGATTTGATACGAGCAATTCATGATGACTGGTCATTTCAGGAAGAGGTAATTTCGATTAAGATCAAGTGGAGTGAACGAATGTGACGTGATGGTGTTTATGTAATCTATCATTCGATTTTTCAAAAAAAAAATCTTTTCCGGATTGTAGTGGGATATGAAGAATTTTTCCATGCCTGCTTCAACTCCTTTAAACTGTGATTATTGTTGTGATTGCAATTTGTTGAGTTTTACTAGCTGGGACTCTTTAGGCTAATTATAATGCTAATTAAGTTTCTATAAAGATTGTCATCCAAAATGGAACAGTCACGTACAACCGACAGTATAAAACGGTAACACGCAAGTTTGGAACGTCACCGTCCGCACAGTGATGGTGAAAGTGTCTTTAGTTTAGTTAAGTTTTTCTATGTATAAACCAAAAAGTTTCCTAAAGTAAAAAAAAAAACTACTGTGCGTATATAATAATAACAGGCTATTTGTGTTCTGAAAATTTCACTGTGGACATCTACACGTTATTTGTAAAAGTGGCTCAAATTGAGTTGGTTTCTTATGAGCAATGGAAGGAGGAAGTTTGTGCTGTTGGAGGTTTACCTTCACTCCAGAGGAAATAGAACAGAGAACCGTGTCCAAACGTATAGATAAGGACCTGGAAAAGGAAAGGAGGGACAGAAAGAAACAAGTACTACTAACAAATATACTACTCTACCTAATTTATTCTGGAAAAATTAACTGAAACAATGATTTTATTCTAGGTTCGCGTGTTGCTTCTGGGTGCAGGAGAAAGTGGCAAGTCCACTTTCCTCAAACAAATGAGGATTATTCATAATCTCGGGTTTGATGCAGACACTGTGAGAGATTTTCAGCATGTTATCTATCAGAACTGCATCCAGGGTAAGAGCCGTTTTACGTTTACTCTTAGGTACTCAAATAAAATGAATTGCTCATCCACTTATTTACATTGCCGTGCTTAATAATATTTACCATGCGCTTTCATTTGAATAAAATGTTTACACTTTTCCCCAACACATAATTTGTGTAATCTTTATTAACCGAAACCTTTTATTTTGCGGCTAATAAAAGGATACCATCAGGAGTACATGCTACTTCCGGTAAAATATTTCTTACTTAAAATGCATTGCGTTGTTGGATGAATCAGACAGTCATGTCATATCTAAATTAAGGAATCTAGAGAAACAATCACTAGTTTGATACTGTGTGAAAATATGAGCATATCTGCTGATACATTGGTTTATTTCAGGGATGAGGGTATTGGTAGATGCTCAGAGAAAGTTAGGCATTCCGTGGGAAAACTCTCAAAACAGTCTACACGGGGATAATATTCTGCTCAATTACCAACCTGGTTTCGTAGACCAGTGGATTTTTACCAAATTTGTTCCTTCTATTCGAGCTTGTTGGAGTGATCAGGCTATTCGAACAGCTTTCAGTAGACGCTCCTTATTTCAAATTTCCGACTCGGTGGAATATTTTTTTGATAATCTTGATCGAATAGCAAATAAGGTAAAAATAACTTAAATCACAATGAAGAACTGCGCGTTACATGGGTATTAAATTTTTTAAAAATATATCTGTTTTTAATAAAATGTAAAACCAATTTACTGTTTCATAAACTAAATTTTAACTGTCACGTTTTGATCTTATATTAGCTTTGTAATAATTGTAAATGGCTAACATTGCTTTCATTTCATTCAATTCAGGTGTTACTAGAGGATCGTACCACAAATAGATTAGAAGAGTCACGTACAATTTTTGACGCAATCGTCAACAATAGAATATTCTTAAATGTCTCAATGATACTGTTCCTAAATAAGTCAGATTTACTGAGATCGAAGGTATGTAATTGTGCAGAAATGTAGAAAAAAATATTGATCCAAACCTGGCAGTCTTTGAATAAAAATTTCGAATTCATTACTTTCAGCTCCAAAGAGGAATCAAGATTGCAGATTATTTTCCCAGCTACACCGGAGATAATTCAACGGAATCAGTTCAAGTTTTTGTACTCCATTTATTTACCTCCCTTCGTAGGCATGATCAATCACCGCTGTACTATCATTTCACTACTGCCATTGACACTGAAAACATTAGAATAGTTTTTAATGCCGTGAAAAGCACGATTCTCAAAAAGAATTTGGAAAATCTCATGCTTGAGTAGTATAAAGTTCCTGTTTTCCCTTTCTATGAAACACTATAAATCTATTTTATACAATTTTGTTAGATTCTTTTAGACGATTGAAACTCGAAACTCAATATTAATAATTTTTATTTTAATGGCTACTACTGCGTTCATACTTTATCGTACAACTGATTACACGCTTTTTAAATCAATATAAAAGTATGTATAATAGTGTGTAAGTTGTAATTTTAGCAGTCGTGCTTTTTAATTGTTAAATTTCGTACACTTGGTGTGCCTTATCTTGTATCATGGTCTCTTCGCTGAAGCGTATTTTTTCACTGGAACATATCATTTAAATTATATGTTTATGCGCTAGTTATTTTTTATCTATATACTGACGTGACGCCCGAGAAGAATGTAATTAAGTTTTTAAAAACTCTTTGAATGTGATTAAACATATTGTAACAGGTGGGTCAGGTGGGGACTTTTGTAGTTGTTCCGTGTTCCTTTCGTTATGCATTGCATAAATTGTTATATTGTTAAATTTTAAACTAAATGTCGTAGTCTTGTACAGCTAAAAACGCCTTCGTTTCGTCTCAGTTGTCATTAAATATAAATGAATAACTAAATTAATTTATCATCATGAATTCAAAGCAATAAGGATGAACTTTTATATATAATATAGACAAGACAAGAGATTATTATAATAGATGTCTGAAAAATACTTTTACATACCACAAAAACGGCTATATATTGATAATAATTATATGTTATGTCATAATCTCGGTTTACGCTTTTTAATTTAATGAAATTTAGACAAACGATTTTAAATAAAGCTATTTATCAATCCCATTATTGCTGCTGCAGTACATAAATGAATTCCACGGTTTATCACTAATAATTAATGAGAAAAAAATATGTACGCAAGATTATTAACATTTTGTGATGACTCAACTTTATTCAAGACATGGGACATTGTATTTTACATTCATAGATGATTTATAATGATTTTCCTCTAAAAAAGAAATGTTTTCCTAACCTGTACCTTTCTGCATAAACTGTTACTCCTCTTCTTAATGACTTAAATTTTAAGGAAGAAAACACACGACAGTTTTTACTTTGGTTGATTTCCGGCCTGGTAGCAATACATACAAAATGATATACTACACAACTTGATTCACCCTCAACATTTTTACCTATAAACTTATTTGAAATCATTGTACCCCATCACCATTATATTTTCAACTTAAGTAACATAATAATTTTACTGCTAACAAAAGCGATCATTTATATATTTAAATGATAAAAATATTATTTTTCTTTCGGTTATCATCTTTGAATATTATATAACGAACCAACTAAATGAAGCACAACTCTTCGAGTACGAAAGATACATATTAAATGAATGCTTTATCTCATTCACAATCTCTATACTAATGATAATGATGGTACGATTTATATTGTAAATATTTGCATTCAGAATTGCAAACAACAAAGATGATTGCTTAATTTCATCAATGTCTCGTTTTCTTCCTATTTGCACCATTTAGTTT
The DNA here is from genome assembly GCA_027743805.1 of Lepidocyrtoides sp. E14. Lineage (NCBI taxonomy): Eukaryota > Metazoa > Arthropoda > Collembola > Entomobryomorpha > Entomobryidae > Lepidocyrtoides > Lepidocyrtoides sp. E14. The sequence continues at coordinate 10,433 of JAHZMZ010001063.1, read as the reverse complement.
TTAACGTTTGATTAAGTCTTCTCGTGTTCATATTATTTAAAAGACGAGAAAAAAATAAAAGATCTTGGACAACGAGTAAATTCATGTCACACATTACTCTTAAGCCAGTTCAGTTTCATTTACCCCAAGTATTTTTATTCTCAGAAAATAATTCAACTTTCAATGCCGTAAAGTCGAGCACAAACATCATTCGTTACAAATTATTTTGGTAAATAAATAGCACACTTAATTAATCTGCGAAATAATTTCAATCACTGGAAATAAATCTTGTAATACTCTTTTATTATCTACAACTTTCATTCTCATTACTATTTGTAATAAAATTATAACACCAATCTGGAAGAGTCACCAGTGCCAGTGCAATGGCTTTTAAAACTTTTGATTCCTACTAGCCCTCCAAACCAAAGCAATTATTCTACTACTATAAAATTCATCATTCCTATTGAAAATTAAAATAACTTAGTAAAAATTAAAGTGTTAGATTACAGCAGATATAATGAAACATAAAGCAAAATACACAGGTACTTGATCCATTGTGCTCTGAATTTATTTAAATACAGTTAAATATGATTATCATTAATATACCTGCCTTGTTGATAATTTTCTTAGACTGCATCATCATCATAGTCATTATTTCTTGCCGTTTCTCCGCTTCCACAATTCATCTGGTGGAATAATCTACATGTTTACCAGATTGCTGTTTTTATTTCGAAAATTTCGAAAATATGCACAAAGATAGAAATATAAACTGACAATAATAATTATATATAAAACTCTCCTTACTTGCCGGCTAGAGAAAATAGAAGACATGTTTTTCTAAACTGTACAAAATCTAAGTATAATAATGTACGAAATACAAATGTTTCCTTCATCATCTCATCATGATTAATAATAATAATAATTAGGTATAATACTTTTGAATTTTGCGATACAGGTTCAATTTACAATTTGTTTTATTTAAAATACGTCCCCAATCTAATCGTGTAAGATGATACGTTTCTTTTTTTACCACAAGTATACACTTTTGAATATGTGTAGTGATTTGTAAATTATCTAACTACCACTGTGGGGATCAGTTTCCTCATAGAAATCAACACATTAATTACTCATACAATTGGACACTTGAAGATAAAACTGTATTTTTTAGTTAAAACTAATACATAAGATATATTATGATTTTGGCCATCGTTTTAAATATCAGCTCAGTTGTTTCCATCTTGGTGACATCAATTTTGAAGAGGAATGAAAAGATGGTACATTCTTGTCTCTGGTTTTCATTATGCAAGCTTTAACATTATAAGATGTTTTTAAAATTGAGCACATTATACCACTTTTAAATCATACTTTATAGAACAACAAGACTCACTCAGCGTTTTGTCCTCTTTTCGTTTTTTTCAACCTGGAGTTTGACACTTATGGTTAGGTAGTGACATATATTGAAAACGTAAAATCCCTTAGAAAAGAAGGCACTTGTTCAAATTATTATTGGAGTTATCAAACATTAGAGAACGTCTAACCTATATTCGGATCTACATACTAGAAAAGATGTTTCTAAAAGTTTTCTACAGAAATCACCAGACAGTTTTCGACCAATAATAGGAATAATGAGTTGTAATAATCCTGATGTTACACAGCGTTGAGAAGAAATCAGTAAAATTGAGAGTTTTACTGCATTAGACAGAGCACGTTACGGTATTCTTTCCAAGAAAACGAGTATGAAAACTTACCACACATAATTTTACTCCTTTTTAGGATAGCATCTCATTTGAGCATATTAGTTTTTTTCACTTCTTCCCTCAAGAAGACTGTGGCAGTACAATATACAGCCATGAACGTGTATCTGCCCGTTTGCCATAAAAGGCGAATCAAATTGGATCTTCTTGGATTCTATAATTACTTTAATCTTCAACCTAACACATTTAATCTTTATTACGTCGTACGTTTTCACGAATATGCGCATTTTACCATAAACGGCTACGTGTCGGCGTATATTTTTGCGACACTTGAATTACATATATTATTTCCCTATGTATCATATAATATACAATAAAACTATGCATGATTATTATTGTTTCAACCAATAATTCTTTGATTGCAAATTTACTAAGTCTTTGGATCTCTAAAGTCCTATCTTAATACGTATTTATCACTTCTAGAATCCTGATAATAGTAATTACTTTTAATATTTGTGTACACTGTTGTTATTAAGAAACTAAACACCAACAATGGATTTGACTTCAGTCACATGGAAGATTAAATACCTATTTAAATCCTTCAACAGTGACCGATTTGTCGGGTTTGGTTTCATTATTACTGATTGTTTTAAATACATCCAATTTACATTTTCTAATGCTCTTTTAAAGGATTGGTAGCTGCTCTTGATTGTTTTTTTTTATCTTCAACTATTGCAGTTTTACTGTGTTACGAGCTTAGTTTATAGTTGGTTGAAACGTTATTCTTTCTATTATATGGAGCAATTGGTTATTATTACATGAATATTGTGGTGAGACCTGCACTGTATTCCTACAATATTCTCACAGAACCCCTTCCTTTCTTACGTAGTCACAATGTACATAATTTACTTCTAAAAATATTTTCACATTTACAGTACGACAATCTTGTACATACATGGAACATGACGTGCAAGATAATTGAAAAGCATAGCGTATTTACTACTTGAAAGCGGCAAAATTATTAGCTGCTGTTGTGGCTGTCGGTGCTCTCATTTGATTGATTGTCGTCTTGACTGGAGAGTTTTTACTATTGCTGCGGCTAAGATTTAAATCACTCAAGCTTATATTCAAGTCAGACCACGTTGTCCCCTGTAATTAAAAAAAAACACCAAGATAGTTGATACAATATTCACAATAAATCAAAGTATATTGGTACCTCGATACATAAATTGCGTTAAGATTATGGATCTACCTTCAAAGACGGATTGGAATTGTTATTAATGTTATTTGAAGCAGAGTTGCTTGGAATGGCACCATTAGACGCTTTGGTTGCAGGCTGCAAGACCGGTGCAGCTGGAACACCTGTGCTAGACCCAAACAGATCAAGCGCATCATTAGAGGAAAGAGAAGTCAAGGACATTGGCTGCTGTGATGAAGGTACAGCTGTTTGAACAAGTAATGTTTGTTGCGGGAATCCCATTGAGCCAACATTGCCTCCACCAGGGAATTGAACAACTGGTGAAGGTGTCTGCTGAAAATTATTCGCTGGAATACCCACTGGAGGGAAAGCACCAGGCAAACTGACAGGTTGTTGACGTGGAGGGACCCCGGTTGGTGCTGGAAAGCCTCCAGAACTTCCTAGCTGAGGAAGGAAATTTGATGGAGCAGAAGAATTCAAGCTAGAGAGGCCATGGTTGGTTGTACCTCCAGACCCAACATCAAAGCCTAGACCTAGGAGGTCATCACTTTGAGCGGGATTTGCCGTTTGATCTAGTGATGACAATGGATCTACTGTAGGTGTAGCAGATGGGATAGTAGGTGGAGGAGATCCACCAAAAGCAGATTGAAAATCAGCAAAATCGGAGGAAGTATTGCTAGGCTGAGCTGCTTTTGTTGTTGTTGCTATTGTTGGGGCACTTCGGAAATCTCCAAAATCATTACTTTCCCCACTACGAGGATCAAAGTCGTCGATAGCTTCTACAGCTGGAGAGGGCGGAGACGGCTTTATCCTGAAACTTTGGAAATCAAAATATAAATACGATGACACACACAAGTTTTACATTGTCGATACTCTTTTGTACTAGTCACCGTACTTATTGTTTGACGTGGAAGACGCAGATCGAGGAAATTCTGAATCTCCATCAGAATAGTTCTTTGATTTTGAACGCGACGGAGGGCTGGATTTTCTGTAAGCACAAAAACAATATGTACATGAGTTAACTGAGACGAGTAGTAATCAAAAATCATGGGAAAAATCTTAAACAAAACTGTGCCTACTCTTCGTCATTATTGCCATAATCATAATCTTCAGTCCACTTAGAAGTCATCATTCTATCAGATCCTATTCCAACATATTTATCTCGATTCTTTCTAGCTTTCTTTCTCTCATCTCGCAACTTTTCTTCGTCCTATATTAAATACATACGTATTGAAGATGTTAGTTTGACTTTCAAATACATCTCAATGACTGATGCTATTAAAGCAATATTGATTCTTTTACCTGAATCATATCCACAAGTTCTTTGGCTTTCACTCTAACATTTGCTTCTCCATCTTTTGTTTCAGTCCCAGACGCAGGAATAATTGCATTTAGCGTGAAACCAGGATCTTCTACCGCATGGTAATCTTGAAGCTGTCTTACTTCATATAGTCTATCTTGAGTAGCCCGTACCACCCGGTCAGACCCATGAAGCAGTAAATGATGTAGCAGCAGTAAACTCTGAAAATATACCGAATTGTTACTACTTAATCAGCTGTACTCAAAAACTACAAAGTATAGACACTTAGGCACAGTACCTTATAAATACGTCGTGGGCTCCTTTTATTTTCCGCAATTCTCTTCCAAAGCATTCCCATAACTTCAGGAAATAAATCATAGCTGAAGGTAGCTTGTGAAAGCTCATGTTTTAAAGTCCCTGGAATATACAGCAGCAAATTTTCACCTTCCTATCCAATCAAAATTTATGAAGTAAACACATTGTCATTCTATTTTGTTTTCAAACCTGTTGGGCCCCAAGGATCATCATTTGTAGCTTCTCTGACTTTTGATTCGATTTCTGTGTAGTTCATCACCACATTCGTTCTGCGAATTAAATAGCAACAATATTATACACAGATAATTATTGGAAATTAAACCATCAACCATGACATAGGGGGAAAATAATGAACTTGAACTTACACTTTATCTGCTAGTTCTCGTACTTTCCACATTATGATGTTTTGATGAATGACAAAATTAAACAAAAATGCAATCCAATGCCAAATCCAGCACAATCCCAAATTTCATGAACTCACAACCACTAATCAATGATACAACGGAAAGGGTAAACAAATTAATGTCGTTTGGCAGAGTTGCAGTGCAGTCGCAGAATGCTAATAATAAGCAGTCCAGGAAAGAACACGTGACACGTCACGTTTGTAAACAAAAGGAAAACAGATGAATACCAGCTGTTGAATATGTGTAGTCACATTGTTTGCCTTTTGAAACAATCCAAAAAAATATTATTGGTTTTCGTTTTCTCCTCCAACTTCCTCCATGTATTTTCTAGTTAGATCACCGCCACACCGGAAGATTTATTCTACAGTTTTTGGAAGTTTGGAAGTCTGATAGGAAACTATTGTGCTGAGACAGCTTAGCACCTTTCACCTGTTAAATTAATGTAAATTGACAAGAAAACAATCAATGATAGTTATCACTATCAGTTAACGGGGTTCACCACAAATGACAAAAAAATGTGTCAATTTCTCAAAATCACAATGCAGCGCAAGTGTAAAAAAGGTAACTTTACACACGCACCGACTGATCCAAAAAATTAAGACAGACGACCACAAAAACCCATACTTTGGTTCCTAATTCCTGCCTTGCTACTTATTGTACTACGTTGGTGTCCTCCTAATCCTAAATGCAAAACAAAATTGTACACAAAGTAAAAAGTGGTACAAGTACATCACGCCAACTAGCTAGGTAGGCATGTCGTTCGTTAAACCATCCACCTTTAAACTAAGTGAATGGAAATGAAATGCTGATAATGATTATAGTGAGGAGGAGGTTGTACGTGGATGGTAGACCATCATAATTTTTTTTCGAGTAAATGTCGCTGGCGAGGATACAGTGATACTATATATACTTGACTAGATACTTGCTATGATGAACAGTAAATGTACGAGTACGAAGTAAGGATGCATCAAGATATGGAGTGAGAATGGAAGGGGCCACGATTATGTCTGTAATGATGACTCGTTTACAAGTTGGCATTGCACCACCACACAACGTACAACTTTTTTCATTATTAAGGCGAGTCTAAATTTACAATTTTAACTTTTACAGCTCAGTGTGGTCGTCGTGGTTGATGACGATATTATATGATGATGATTGCATTGAAGATAGATAGGTGGTTAGCTATTTAGTAGTACTACCAACTTGGTAGTAGTGGTGGCGTGTACGCACTTCTTGCAGAAATATCACTGAATCAGAATATTCAGAATCATTGCATGTTGTAAAAACGAAAGTAAAACTCCATTTACGAGTCCAATACGACCAAGGCAGTTAGGCTGACACAGTATGATGATGATACTATGAACAAAACAAAGTTTAGGTAAAATATATACCCTATAAACACAAATAGTAGTAACACGTCAGTGGTGCTCTGCAATAATAAGACGATTTGCACAAGAACCAAAAGTTATTTAGCGTGAAAAAGTATGCAAACGTAACATTACAAACACTTTTGCATAAAAAGTGCAAATAAAGTTAGAGCGCTGTCTGTGTTTGTTGCTTTAAATACTACTGTTCATTCAGTAAGTCAGTAAGCCACAAACACACAATAGCTTACTAAAAAATAATATATTAAAAGTCTGGTTGTCTGGTGCTGGCAGTCTACTATGCTTTCATCATCATCATCACCACC
>JAHZMZ010001062.1:0-10711 GCA_027743805.1 Lepidocyrtoides sp. E14 | reverse complement strand
GTACATTATCGTATCATGCTGACCTAAACAAAAAGAAGTGAAACTGTGAATAGATGAGAAACACTAGGGGAAGCATAGTATCATCCTGAAAAAGTAAGAATTTTGAGAAAATCGTAGCATTTCCCAAAAGGATTTCTCTTTTTTTTCTCTCTCTCTCTCTCTCTTTCTCCCCAACAATCTTTTTACAACCTTTTCCTGCTTAGCCATAATAACAAGAAAAAGGAGACAACGAGCTGTTGCGGAAACAGTGTCTAAATTTCTGTGGGACCTATCTATATCTTGCATTGCCCCTTACATTTTCTTATAGCGACAGAAAGAATAACTTTATTCATACATGCAAAAGTGTAGGAAAGATGCAATTCGTGCATCTGTTTCTATCTTTCCATATGGTGAATGAATGAGAATGAGTGGGTTCACTTGATGAATGATGATGATGAGGATTTGTTGGATTGCACAGAGAAACGATTTCTCCAAGCTCCCTTCAACTTGTACCATGCTACTACTTGTTGTGAATACACATATTATGTATATTTTGTTGTACTATTTGAGCACAAATGCATGTCTCCAGAAGCCTTTTGTGGTTGAATATGGATTGAAAATTCAGACCAAACCACTCATCCATCTATCCCTTTNTTGTGAATACACATATTATGTATATTTTGTTGTACTATTTGAGCACAAATGCATGTCTCCAGAAGCCTTTTGTGGTTGAATATGGATTGAAAATTCAGACCAAACCACTCATCCATCTATCCCTTTTTCCTTTTACGTTTTGACGGTATCTACATATCTCATCCTGAAACTCTCTCTCTCTCTCTGGATGTTGGTGTATGACTAGACATAAATACATTTAAAAATGACGCACAATAACATGCCTTATCATTCTCTCGACCATTTTATAAAACACGCATACCACCACATATAATAATATGCATTTTCCAAGTTTGGTGTAAAATTCCCCTGGCGAGTTGTGAATAACTACGGATCGCTCATCGATACACACTGTTAGACATGGAGATGAGTCGATGCATCAATTTCACAATTTCATTTCCATTCGAACAGAGAAAGAGAGAGACAGAATTCAGCTTTAAAAGGACAAGGGAAAAGTTTTTGAGTTGCTAGTGCCACTACTGATACGAAAACTCTTGTATTTTTACCTTATTACATTTGCCTTTTCGTTCACATTTTCTTTGTTCTCGACGACACTTGGAAAGAAGAATGGGAAGAAGCGGAGCTTGGAGGAGTAGAGTGGGAGAGCTTACATGCATAACCTTTTTTTTGTTCACTCCTTCTGCTGCAGTTGTAATGCATGATGTTGTGGTGTGGAAGAAGACAGTGATGGCATAAAATTGTGGTGTTTTTGTCGGTGGTGATGGCGAATTATGTGAATTCGAAGCAAAAAATAAAAGTGCTCACCAGTCATGGTGTTGGTTAAAGGCGGAATAAATCTATACATTCTAAACAACACAGCAAAGATACTTTTTTCCATAATATAAATTATTTAGACATTGATATTGGATACATGAAATGTATAAAGACACATACCAATTTTGTTTTATAAGATGCAATGAAAGAAGTTTGACAATGTGTAGGCTTTCTTTCACTCTTCGGTTGGCTAGCGTAGATGATAATAATGATATGTTGGCATTTGTATACAGCTTTTGAATTGTGAGGACGTTGACGTTCTGAAAAAGTGGGAGGGAAAGATTCCAAGAGTAAGTGGGCCGCATTATGTAATATGCAAGTAAAATGCATGCAGACAACAAGAGGAAACGATCTAGTCATCATGTTTTGAGGAACATATATAAATTAAAAGCAGTTCAGTATGCGAAACATGCTGCAATTGATTAGAAAACACATGTAAAATTCAGTAAATGGTCCTACTATGGCATGGTTTTCAGTGTAATTTTCTTGTGAATGAATGAATTTAGGATGTATGAGCAGAAGATGGAACGGTGGAAGAGAGCCACGACAAAACGAATCTGTCGCATGAACTGATTCCATTCTGAATTATGTTTACGTATAACAGTGACGTGTTGCTTGCTGCTATACTGCCGCTGTGGGAAGGAAAGGGAGGGACGGATTTGTTTTCCTTGTTCACTTTATACCCATTCTTCAGATCATAATAACAATAATAGATTGTGCATGTAATAATGTCAGTGTGGTGCAGTGCAACAATGTACGTACGTTCATGATCCTTTTCGCAAGTAGTTTTCCGAAACCGGGCTCAACAGTCGCTCTTTTGCTCGAACAAAGCGGTGGGAAAGGAGTCACCGAAAATGAAACCCATCAGAGCCGTATTGAATAGAAATTGTGACAGAAGGGGCCCTCCCTATAAATCTTGCTGCTTTTTTCCTTCTTGTGTGTTGCTTCATATTGTGGAAAAGAGTCAGCGAGAGACATTCAATTCATATAGAGATCTTTGTGGCGGTGGAAGCGAATGATGACACATACACTACATAAATTTTGACGTTTTCCTTTAGTTTAATCAGAGCACTGTTCTGGGGCAAAGTGAATCATTTTTAGAATTACTTAGTCATACAAGTATGCATACATACACCATTGCATTGCATGTCGTAAAAACTTGAATGCTTTCCTCTCTTTCTGTACAGTTTCACGCTTCGTCATTTACTTTCTTACTATGCCTTCTTGAAACTTTAATGCATCAAACTATATTCCCATTGTTTGCACCCTGTTCCTGTGATATAAAAATGAATAAAATAGAATAATAATATGATAAATTTGTTATTACTCAGCTATGGCAATGAACAAGCATGGAATTCCAAACAAATATGGGGAGAAGAAAAAACTAGGGCGTAGGTTTGATTGAAAGCTGTAGTAAAAAAAGAACAATATAATTGTCCGAACCAAAACAACATCTTACCCTGACTGACTGACTCTACTCCGGTCTACTACATATTTTAGTTTTGGGGTAGCTACCCCCGGTGTAGTAATTGCAATGTACTTACACACCGCCAACCGACACCCGATGTGATATTTTGATCCACTTACTTAAATATCAGATGAAACCAATCCATTGGAATGAAAGAATGAATGAAAGATGATGTTATTACTGGGCATTATTACACTTTCGTGGAATATTGTTAGAGCCTAGAGTCCCGCTCTCACACTCCTCGCAGTCTTCCACTCAGTTTCACTTGAGTGTGCACATATGAACTAGTAGCAACACAACAAAAGGCAGTAAAAGTAGTAGTACCATTTATTATTGCTGCACTGCTAACCTCCTTTCCTTAACTTTCTTCTTCCTGGATGTGCGTTTATAGTTTACTTACAATTTCCTCCGTTTTTATCATCATCACTGTGATCATCATTGGTATTAAAACTTCAAGCAGGCACAGGGGGAGCAGAGGGAGAAGACGAATCATTTCGTTCTTCATGGTGCGTCTTTTATGGCGGAGTGGAATGAGAAATTCTTAGCGTCATATAAAACCCAATGGTATAAATGGGATTATAGGATGAATGTCGCAGAGATAGAAAAAACACTTTTTTTTTCTTACAGGGAACCCCAGCACTCCACTGACTACGGAGCCGAGTGAGATCATCATCGCCATCAATATTTTTTTTTGTTTTGCATTTAGAAAGAATTGTGTTGGTTGGTTTAATACGCAGCATATTGACTTTATATGCTGTATCGTCATTGTAATCAGGATCGGGGCATTCAGAATGAGACAAAATGCGATGCATAATCATAAAAGTGTGTAGTTCTCTGGAATCTCTAAATCTTAAATCGGATGATGACTCATGCTTATGGTGTTCATTCTTAGTATACGCATGTACTATATTTATACTGAGTTTTTTTTCATTAATACAGAACATGCAGATGTGTTCACCAATAGTGCATTTATCATTCCAAATAGAATGTGAACAAAATCCTCCAGATATTGATATTTTTTATGTACATGCATACCTACGTACATATATGCGTACACGGTATTTATTTAATACTCCACCCTTTTTTGCCAACTCATGCAGAGTCTCGCTTGTTGCTCTGCTCTTTTGTGATAATAGTTTTCCATTCATTTACCAAATTGCAAAATACTTCCTGATGACACAGGAAGTTGCTGCTTTTCGGTCATGACAAAACTGAATAATGACAAAATGTTATTAAGCTGGAAAATCAAATGAGCTTCCGTGTTCTCAGTGAAAGCATACGCTACATAATATAGTGTATGTAGGAACACGTACGAAGTCCCAACGTTTTCAAGCCTTGGTAAAAAATGAATTAGTAGTTGCCTGACACGGCTGGAGATAACATGTTATGATACACTTTTATTTACATTAACAGTTTGTACGCACTTGCTCATCACATCACTAGTGTGCCTGGATTAATGACTACGAGTAAGTACATCGTGCAGATGCATCAACCGTTTTGCCAGTAGTCAGTCAGTGGCATATGTGTTGTTAGCTAATGTCGGTATACCGTGGTGGTGGTGATGGTGCAGCTGACCTGAATTAATTTCGGATTCTATCAATAATTCATTTTAAAATATGTCTACCTCCTTCTCCTGCAAAGTTATTTACTTAATACCCGTGTATTTATTAGACAGATTTTTAACTCTAATGCCTAAAATTCACAGATTGCTTACAAAATAACCAGTTGGTAGAAAAACCAAGTCATGCAAGTTTCAGTAGAAATGCAACGTACAAGAGCAGAACATCTATCTTGTACACTGCTCGTACTCTTCTGAAAACGTAGCTTATGGACTTGATAAGAATCATATATCATCATTTAAAAGTGGGTGATTTAACGACACCCGGTAATGGTTTTTCAGTCGGCAAGTTGCAGACGCGAGGCAACAGAACAACAGAAAAACTCATAAAGAACAGTGAACGTACTACTGCAGTATTAAACCAATACAATGATCGTATTGGATGGGCGGTTTTAAGCACATCAATAAGCCATAATTTTGTGCACTATGTGTTACTTTATACGACCCTTTACGATTTCATCAGTTTTTAACGGGAATTTACAAGAGGAAATATAAAAGCACCAGACCGAACGTTACACAGACACACATTTACATTCATAAAACATATGATGCCGTGCGGTTTGTTGTTTCACTGGAGCCTGCAATGTGATGATGACTAAAGGGTAAAACAACCCCTTTTCCGAAAAACATGAAAACACAGACTCATTGTAAAATCATAAACGAACAGAAAGCCACCGGCTTTTGCTGCGTTGAATGACGACGGTTGCTTGTGGTCTTGTAACATGAAAACCGTTCCTAATTCACCACCGTTATGTTCAAAAGTATAATAAATAACGACTGTACTTTTACTTCTCCCAACTTTTACCACTTTCCCGTACTTACATAAGCACACCTTTCCCTTGTAGATGGATATTACATGAACGTAAGTACATGTATAGCAAAAATATTATGTTCATCTTCTCTCATTTCGTTCTAATGGATATATGCATTCTTCTCGGGCTCATCTTCAAAACATTTTATGCCTGCAATAATGATAACCTAATGTTGCGGTGGTTTGGTAAGTATTACTCGTAAACTCAAATCGTATAATATGTATTTGGAAAATAAAACATTCATACATATACAACACCTCGTATACAACGAAAAGACAGCATTTTAACTTTTCATACATGAAGAAGGGATGTACATAAGGACATTCCATAAGTATACCGGTGCTACTGGCACTAAAAGTCTTTTTCACACTCACTCTCTTCCTTTCCACGGTTAATTTAGGGTAAGACTAGAGCGGACTGGTAAAATAAGTAATATGACGAATCTTTCTCTGTCTCGCTTTCAAAAGTTGATACGAAAAGTACTTGCACGGTATGATACGCTAGAGCAGAGCAAACTGCCATCAGTGCACAGCATCACAGCATGTACACCAGAATATTTCCAGGTTCATTTCAAAAACCATTAATCACTCTCGTACCAAAATGTGAAACCAAAAACGTGTACAGCCCGTGTCAGTCGTTACAGAGAGAGAAAGAGTGGCTCACAAGAAAGAAAAAAAAGTATGTTGCAATATTGCTCATTCACCAAAGTACTACAACTCATGTTACTAAAATTGCCACTTTCTCTCCCTCTCGTTCTTTTTTCTTAACCCAACTGCAATTTTTGGAGATAGCAAAAATATGTCTAGTGGTAGTGTTTGTCTGTGAGTGTGTGTACTACATCACTTTTTTTGGTTTGATTCATAAAAGTGTGCATGGTACACATAACATACATATTATTCCTCCTGTCTAAAAAATATTGCACAAATGTATGATGATGTGGGAGATATATGAGCTTGTCTCGAAATCCTCAGGAAAAAAGTGACTGATGCTGCCTGCCATTCTGCATGACTGCAGACAGAGATTTTTTTTAGAATTCAATCTAAGACAAGAAGAGTGAAACCCATCTGTTTCTTTAGCTTTTTTTTAGCCTTCTCTGCTGAGACTTGAGTACGGAAGAAAATGCGAATACCAGTGTTGTACTTCTTGTAAGCTCAAACCATACAACGTAATGTTTTTCGTAGTTATTATGAAAGGCTTCACTCACTCCTGAGGAGAGTGAAAGGATAGTACCACCAAGAAAGAGAAAGGGGATAGGAAGAAATTTTTCTTGATTTTTACATCCAAAAATAAAACAGGAAAAAGGTAACAACGCTGCTAACCGTTTACATATATACATCAGTCGTCAGTCATCTATTAAACTTCCACCTGTTTTACCTTTTCTCAAACTGCTAAAACGTGATTTACCATCTTCTTCGTGTAAAATGTGACGTACAGCACCGGATGAAATAAAAAATCTATTTTTGCTTAAAACTATTGCTTCCAAGTTTTCTCACATTTTTACATGGCAAAATCTGGAAACTCTATTCCAGATATTGCAGGTTTCTATTTGTGTAGCCGGAAGGTAATTCTGAGAATTTCACTTATTTTTTTTTTGTTATAAATACGTATAGTATTTGCGTACAAGTGTTCTTACAGATCTCTAGGAACGAGGGAATTTGTGGGCATACTACTACAGCACACAGTACGTATATCCAAGAAAGGCCCATGTTTATAAAAGTTTCCATTTACTCGGATGATTGGGTTTAAATTTCATCCTTTATAATAAACATATTCCTCTTTTAGTAACAACCGTTTCGATACACGTACGCAAGCAATCCTACATCCTTTCGTGGTTGGTTTTAATCCCTCATTTTTCACTTGTCCCATTCTTGGCGGCCCTATTTTTATTCACTTCCTCGAACCTCGAACCCTCGAACTTTATGCAAAAACATTTTCCTCATTTTTCACTTGTCCCATTCTTGGCGGCCCTATTTTTATTCACTTCCTCGAACCAATACGCAAAAACTTTATGCTGCTTGTGTGACCAGAGAAAGAGATATATGATGCCATACTCTATCCTATTATTATCCAGATATGTATAATTTATTCTCTTTCTTAATATTGAATCTCATCGCCTGGATGTATGTAACTTTACTCTTCACGTTTTTAATTTTAGAATAGAAGCATCTGCGTCTGCTTATTTTCAATTCAAGAAAGACCATCATTTTACAAAATCCACCAAACCATCGGCATCATCAGCAGCAACAACATGGCTCTCAAGCAAAGTAAGTTTGTGCCTCTACCTCCAGTAACAGGACACACATTCTCAAATAAATTGCAAACAGTAGTGTTGAAAAACGTGTACGAATCACATACTTTTATCAAGAACGATTATGAGTATTTTGTCGTGATACATCCATAAGGTATTTTATGTGTTTGCATTCCATCCACCATCATCTACACTAAAGAGCTGACTCAGATTAAGAGTTGAATGTTAATAAGAATTCAGTTCTACCATCACATCTCGCCCTGTAAGGGAGCAAATTCGTTTGACAGAATACTACTCTCAGATACAGAACGCCCTCCCTTTTTTCAGTCTTTTTGCCATTTTACAATCAAGCAAACTAAATCCCAATCCCTTCTCCCACTCCATCGTATCCGTGGTATGGATGCAAGCATGCATGCATATTACATTTAATGGAATAAAAAAATACAAGCATTACAGATATAAATAATTTGTTTGTCGTATGTACATAATATTTTACATGCGTACTTATAAAAGCAAGTAGTAATATCACAGATCAAGTAAATGAAAATAATGAAATATTGTAAAAACGCAATGAAAGTAGTGATTACAATGTATATAAGTTATGAGAGAGCTCTATTTGTATGCACAAAATATTTATAAGCACAAAAACATTTCCCCTCATTCTGTCATGTCATTTGCTGGATGAGTTTGTACGATGAGCCGTGACGATACATTACCGACTGGGATTATGCATTTAAAAGCTGTACCAAACAACAAAAGTGATTCACCACCACAATAAAAAGCATATGCGATGGTATGGGCTCAATTTTGTATGGAAGCTATATACGGGATTTCATATGAAATGCATACATTGCTAGAGATAATAGAGGGAATAAGTATGATGACAATAATGCTCAGTACTGTTTAGGTATGGCATACAATCTCTCTAAAATGTTGCACTAATAATAACAGTAATAGTTATAGTGGCTTCTAAGCCATTTCTGATGAAAAGTGCATCAAAAAGCGAGACAGTATTAACATTATCAACAGCATGCCTGAACAAAGCAAATTCGATTTCATAATGTTGCAGTGGTTGGGTTTTATTGAGATGACTCAAGTCCATTTCGGTGATTAACAGTGCTAATGAAATGGCGTAAATTTTCGAGGAGTAATTAAATTTGCATAAAACCTCTCGCGAGTGCATGCTTTTGTTGAAAATTACCTATTCCCATTTTGCCAGATAAATATAATATGCCTGCAGTGGTTGGTGAAAATAGAAGGTTAAAAAGAGAGAAAACCTTCTGTTTCGATGAAAAGCCATTAAAAAGACACCATTTTATTAAAAAGTCGCGTAATCAACCAGTAAAGACGAAGACATAGGTTTCTTTTTATTCCCTCCTTCAACGTATTTTTGAAGCACACGAGCAATCACATCTTTAGAATGAGTCAGACAACTCCTTCATTCTGAACAAACGCAATAAATCCAGAAAAATAATCGTCTTATCCAAATCACTAGGTTCTGCTTAAAATGCTAAGCTTTTCCCTGGGCTAAGGCGTAATCTGATTAACAAAGGCTATGCTAGTCTTCACCTGAAATGTGCCCTATCGACTACAGCTTTTTTTTACTGTATCTTGCTCAACGCAGCAAAAAGAAAGCAAAAGACTGGAAATAAAACATAAAGCATTGAAACGTTTACGCAACAGTCTTGCCTTATTCTTCTTCTTATTTCCCGCTGTGTTTCTTTTACTCTTGATAAAAGTCACTTTCTCCAAAGGTTTCTTTTCGTCCTTTTCAATAATTGAAGCAGACTCGAAGCTAACAACCAAACGAATACAATATCTGAACCTACAATATGTAGCTTCAGTAATAGAAACTGAACAAAATCTCAAATACAAAGTTGATGAGCAGTGCACGATGAAAAAATGAGCTTTGAGCTTGTAGAATAATATACAAGAAAAGATATCCAAGAAGACCAAGTTTGTAGCAGAGAGAAAAAAGAAAAACATGAGCTATTATTCTTGCATGGAATGAGATTCTTCGTTTGTAACATGATACACACAGACGTAAAAAACACATACGAACCTACGAACAGGGCAGACAAAGGATGAGTAGAGCACTATAAAAATAAACTTGTAGGGAAAGAAATGGAATCACAAGATTACACGGCAATGTGGTAGAAATATGCAGTAAAAATAGAGAACGCGGCTCTTATTTCTATTTAAGTGTTTTCTTACCTTTACTACGACAGTAGGTAAAAGGGGGAAAGGGGAAGAGACAAGAAAGCAAAAGGAGAAAGAACAAAACCATATCCAACCAAAACCCCTGTATAAACTCCTTTACTTTCTTGAAGATGGGGAAACCGCAATATGCCATTATTGTAGTTGCTCCACAATCTATTTTCCATTCTATTGCATTACAATGTAACATTGTTTGTTGTTTGTGCTTACTACTACTATGGCTTTGGTAGTTACTTTATTCCAAACTGAAGGCACCTTTAAGAGGAACAACTAGCGAAGAACTGCTACAGCAGTGCTTCACCTTAACATTATACATTTATCGGAAACACATTGTGAGTCGTCGGATCACGAAACATTATCGTCATCATTACTGTCTTCTTGCCTTCTAATGCTTTCTTCTTTTTCTCTCTGGTCTGTCTCGCTCCCTCCTTTTGGATATAATGTGATGTTTGGGCTGCGGTAGAGAAGAAAGTTGGTGGTTAGATTGTGAGCTGTTCAGAATTAGATACAAATTCAGGAAACAAAGGATGATGATGGTGGTGGTGTGCTGCTGTCGTTATTTTTGAAATGTTGTTGATGGATCCGTGAGAAAAAACGTTGGGAAACGAAAATGAAGATGAAACTTTATATCGAGCTATGTACATTAAATCTAACAAAACCTAAATACATTTCTATTTTATTTATGCATTTATTTTAGCTCAATACTACCTTCAGATTTATACCTTCAGCAGCACCAAACAATCACTTACTATGGGTCATCATTCCTCACAATGAAACAGTTGTTTCCTTATTCTATAGTAAACCAATTCAAAATGGGAAATGTTTATCAGGTAAAGTGGATTTTATAGAAGCTAGATCCATCATTCTAGCTGCAATAGGTACCCAAGTATCGCAGCCAACTTTGATACATCCGGAGTGCAGAG